>CBVK0100392992.1:0-11878 GCA_900067695.1 Picea abies | reverse complement strand
AAACCATTCACATCTTCATCTTCCCAGTGAAAATTTCATCACTTTTACACTCCCAACTCTATATTATTCATTTCCATACATTCCAATATACAAGACACCTTATTCAACTACACATTATTTCTTTCAACTCATTGGTGTCCATTGTTTCACATCCATCTGCAACAACACAACAATACTCTCCTCATGGAGATTTGGAATTTCCATCTCATTCCTGTTGCAGCACACCTTCTGGTACTGCTACCCTTTCTATCTCTTTACCTCCATCACCACAAGCACTGGTCTATTTCTCCTCATCCATGCATCACCTACACAAACCTATCCAAGTCACATTCCATCAAGGACATTCCACTTACCTTTTTCATGCAGTGTACAAAGTTCCTTTGGTGCAACAAACAACTCATGTTTGAAGCCACACAACATGGAGTCACATGCTCCTATGTTACACCTCCTCACCTCAATCCACAACCACACACATACTACCTCAATTAGTTATTGTGTCAACATATTCACATTATTGAAAAATTATCATAAACATCCCTTCAATATCCTTCTTCTTCACACAACACCTCCACTCTCGGTCCTCAACAATCTTTAGTCCTTCTAACATTCCTCTGTAGCATGTCTTCTTCCTTAGGATATTTGAAATCTCTCTCTTTCTTTGTCAACAAAATATTCATCATCTTCCTAATATTAAGGACTGTAAGTTCATCCATATTCAACTGAGTATCTTCACTCATACTTCCTTCTAGGTCACTTATATTCACGACATCATATTCTACTTGATCATTCTCTTCAGAAATCTTCATCATCCACAACCTCTCTGATTTTTCAATTGTTGTAATCTCTACAAATTCCTTTTCTTGCACATCATAATTCTATTGCATCTTCTTCTTAGCCAAGTATATTCACTTCCATCTGCAGCCATAAATTTTCCTTCTTTCCGCAAGCAAGCAAATAACATATTAGGGGAAAACAAATAATTCCATCTTTAATTATTCCTTTCTTAACTACATTTGACACATGCCACATGTGCCTCTATTTTCCACTGCTATAATTTATGTGTCTTTGTTCATCCTCATTTATTTTGGATTCATTTCCACTCTAAAATCTCTAGCCACCACTTGAAAACAATGCATTCCCACCACTACCAACATGTTCCTCATAACATATGAGCCTATTCTGCAATCCAGGAAACCTTCTGATTACATTTCTAGGAATCTTTCTAGTAGCCACTCTCTCTCATTTCCAATGACCATAATTTCATCTCAAGATAACAAATATGGATAACTTCCACCACAACTACCATCTCATTCAATCATGAATGACCCACACTACCTCTTTTAACTCAAGATAACAATTATGGATAACTACCAATACAAATTCCATCTATCTCTTGTTTCCATTTATCTCAGATATTGTCTTCCTTCTCAAAAAAAAACTTCTATACTTTACTCCATGGAAATTTATATTCTTCACTATGTTTTTCTTCTCGCGGCTTCAATATTTTCCCATTTAACAACTTCACTTTGAGATATGGTCCTTCATATTATGCAATCTTATTTGCCTATGAAATTTTGGTTATGAATTTGCTACTAATCCATCATCTTCAACTCTTATCACTCTTGGTTCCTACACCTCATTGGCCTACTCATCCTTATGAAGAAATCCTCAATATTTGTTTCTTATCCCTCATCCAGACTACCCTTCAAAATCCTTTTCTCCAACACTTCCTCCCATCACTCTTCTTTCAACAACATAAGTTGAAACAACATTCTCCTAGGTCTTCTTGCTTGCACGTATTCTTCAATCCCAGAGTTGTAGCTAGATCTAATACCCCCTCATGCTGAGAGAATCCACCCCCTGCCAGTCAAAGTACATATGAAGTAGAAATTTGTTGTCTTGCTCAATATTGGGAAGGAAACTACTCCAAACCTTCTTCTACTTAATGTAATCACAAATATTTATCCACACAAAAGAATTCTACAACTGCTAGGGTTGCACATCTACCAATTCCTTCTCTACAATCATACACCCATGATTGCTCCTTCATAGTACAAGAAAATATATGCTACAAAAAAACAGTCTGTATTAACCCATCTACTCCACATTATTTTTCTGTAACTTGAGAGTCACAACCTATACAATTCATTTTATACTAGTTATATATTCACAACCTCTCTATGCTACCTTCATCGCAACATCAACCTTCGAGTTATGCCACACAATCTTGAAACCAATGGTTATCTCATAAATTAAAGAAACATCCCCATATGTAGATCCCTCACATCTATGGGATGTAGACACTTTTCCATGATCACATATGAAATATCTTTGCTCAAGTTCATATTCAAACAAAAACACTCATCCTTATATGCATCCTACACTGACCTCTCACAGCAATGTAATTACAACAATATCTCCACAACAATACTATGTTACAATGAAAATACATAGTGTGTTAATCTATTCAATCACACCCATCTACAAAGAACCATAAGTCCACTACACAATATCTTCCAGACCTGCATCCACCTACAGATGATCACAAATCCAAGAACAATCTTCTACATGCCCATTCCCACCTACACCATAGTATCACAACATAATTACTCTCCATAGGGATTTAATCATTCAAGAAATATAATGAAATTTCTCCCATTCATGTCAATAGCACAACAAGATAACGACCATTGTTTTTTTCTCCTAATCTTGGTTTCGTAGCTTTACGTGGATAATTTTCATAGCCAAGGGTGATTCCACCTAAGTCATAATGCCCACAACTACTTCTGCAACAACATGTTACTTCTTAGCGCATATTCATGTATCCATCCTGTTGTAGTGCTCCCATCTACTCCACTGCCACAATCTACAATATTATTACGATCTACAAATATGTTGTCACTTCCTTCATCCTATCACATTCTGTATCCATTCATATCCTACATCAACCAATCAATGTTGTAGTGGCACTATCATGTTCCGCAGTCACCTTCACCCTGTCATCCCCATGACGAATTTGATGCTACTACATCAACAACAATAATAAATTGTTAGACCCAACAACCATAAATCCAAGTAACAAGCAAGAAATGATATTTTTAGAAATTGCATGTAGTCTCACTATCTCATTTATAAAAATTGTTACTATTTATGGTGCCTAATAGGTATTATTTACTGAAATAAAATCCACATTCTTTGTCAAACTATCCACTACTACTATATGAATCATGTCTTATTGATGTCATAGATAATTCCACTATGAAGTTAATCAAAATCACTTCCCATTTTGATTCTAGCATTGCATGTGGCTGCAATAATATTGTTGGATGTTGATGCTTAGCCTTTACTTTTTGGCATCCTACACATCTAGCCATGTAATCTACTATGTCCTTATTCATTCCACTCTACAAGAATAGAGGTTTTAGATTCACAAACATCTTTTTCACTCCAATATGACCCATATATATTGTCCTATGTGCTTCCCTGAGTATAAACTTATGAATTTTTTCATTTGGAGGTACATAAATCCTTCTATGAAATCTCAATAGTCCATCATTATCCAAAGTATATCCCTCATATTTGGAAATTCTCATTGCTTCATTCTCTAATTTTGTCTTTACTTCTGCATGCCATCCATAATTTTCTTATAATTTTAATATATTTTCTCTAAGATATGTCTATAAAGGTAAATTGAGAAGACACGAGGTATTCTACTAAAGGCATATACTACCTTATTTAGCATTGCATTAATGTATGTTATGTAAAAACCATACTCACTCAATAATTATTACCATCTTCTCTATGTGGCATTCAAATTGCTTTACATAAATATATGTTGAAGTCCATTGTGGCATGTCTTCATTTCACACTTTCTTCTAACCAAGTAATGTCTCTAAATCCTCAGTGCATGCACTACTGTAGCAATTCCTAAGTCAAGCATTATATAGTTCTCTTCACGAGGTATCGATTTTCTTGAAGCATAGGCTATCACCCTACCTTCTTGCATTAGGATTTTGTATAATCCTTGTTTTAAAGCATCCATACAAACTAGAAAGCCCCGATCCATATCTAGCACCTTCAATATGGGAGTTATCATCAACAACTATTTAACCTTGTTGAATGCCTATTTGCACTACGTTTTCCATGGAAATTTCTTATTTTTCTTTTGCAATTATCTGATAGGATTCCAAATATTTGAAAAAACTTCTACAAGTCACCTATAAAAACTAACCAATCCCATAAAACTACATACTTCATGTATGTTTGTAGACACTAACCATTCCACAATAGCCTCTATCTTTGCTAGATCCGCAACAATTCCTTCTCCTTAAATGACGTGACCTAAATGATGAATCTCTTATTCAAAGAAAGAACACTTAAAGAGTTTGTCATATAGCTTATGCTCTCTAAGACTTTGCGATACTAGCCTTAAATGCCCCTCATGATCCTTTGGTGTCCTTGAATATATCAAAATATTGTCCAAAAACACTTGCACTAACTTATCAAGTTATTCACAAAACATCCCATTCATCAAACTCCTGAACATTGTTGGCACATTTTTCAACCCAAATGGCACCTCTACAAACTCATAATGACCAAAATCTGTCTTAAATATTGTCTTGGGGATGTCCTCTTCCCTAACACTTAATTGATGTTATCCTAATCTCAAATCAATCTTTGAAAACACAATTTCCCCTTTTAGTTGATCAAATGAAGCATGAATCTTAGGCAATGGTTATTGAATTCTTATGGTTTCTTTGTTCAACTATCAGTAATCGATACAAATCCGCCATGATCCATATTTCTTTTCTATGAATATCACTAGCACTCCCCACAGTGATATACTTGGACAAATAAATCCCAAATCCAACAATTCTTGGAGATACTTCTATAACTCTCACAATTCTAGGGTTGTCATGCAATAAGGAGAATTTGAGATAAGCTTGATTCCTAGTTTGAGTTCAATCGTGAACTCCATCCCCTCTTAGTTGATAATCTAAGTGAGTCTTCTAGAAACACATAAATAAATTATAATAATATGGAATGTTGAACTATGTATATAGTATCCTCTTTCTTGTTCATATATATCATGGCATACAACTTGCAACCCTTCCTAAGAATTTTCTTTAATTGCATCATTGAAATAAATATCAAAGACACTACTCTATTATCCCCTACTAAAATTATTATGTGTCCTAAGTCATCTCTAAAGTAAACCATTTTACTCTTACAATCCAACATTATCTCATGGGCTTCTAACCAATCCATACCTATGATCATATTGTAGTATCATAAGGTGTTAGTGTATAATGACACTTGGGTAACACATACCCCAAGATCAACTTTGTAGTGTATAACTAACTATTCTACACCTTGTTTAACACCATAATCCATTTCAACCTATTTAAAATCCCCTTGACTACTTTCCATCATCTCACCTAGAAAATGAATTATATGAAATAAAACTTTATGTTTCTCTTGGATCTATCAATAATGAAACAAATATATCATTAATATTACATATTTTCTTGAGCACTGGAAACTAATTCTCATCGTGGTGGTTGCTCACCACTAAATGAATCATGTGGGTTTTACCCAAATCACTAATATTGGTCTAGCTCTACCCCTAACTGAATGTCCTCTCACTGAATGTGGGAAATCCCTCTATAAATGTGGCTTTCCACATGTCCAACACCCTTTCTTAGGAGGTTTCCTCTAACTCTCAATCTGTGTAAAGGTAGACCCACTACTATGTTGAGTCTGTTGTAATCTAACACCACCCTACTGCATCAGTGGCCTATTAGTGGCCTTTGACCACCTGAATGACATCTCTATGTTTCTATCACATGGCCCCTTGGTGTATCATTGTTCCTTATCAATAGTATATATGTGTTAATTAACTCAGGACTCTATCTTTGTCCTATTGAACCTAAAGGTCTAGATGGTCTACCACCTCCCATGAGTTCCTCCTACGCTATGATAGTCCTCTAGACTATCTCATGCAAAGTATGGATCATCAATATATGAACTTTTGATCTAATGTTATAGTTTATCTTATAGATAAACTTATTGACCTACAACTTCTCTATGTTCAAATGTGGTGCATACCTCAAAAGATCTATAAATCTGGTCACATATTTTGGCATTGACTTATTACCCTATCTTATGGAGTTGAACTTGTTCAAATACCTATCAATGGACCAGTAAGATAAGTAAAATTCTCTAACACTCCTCAGACAATTCCCAAGGTATATTTAATATATACATACCCAACTATGGTAATAAGCTTTTACACCACAATAGTGCTCTTCCTTTCACATGGAAGACACCCATATGAAGCTTGATATTAGAAGTATAATCTCTTAGTGAAAAACACATCGCCAAATTATCAAGCCATGTTTCAATCGCCTCTCCCTCAATGGAGCTCCAAAATTCTGAAAAAATTTAACTTTTCTAGATCTCTTTTATTGCTAACATTATGATGGTCTATTGGCCTCTCTCTAAGAATGGAAGCACCACTTTTTTCTTGGTTCAGAGAATGGAAGCACCACTTTTTTTCTTGGTTCAATCTATTAGTGAATGCATCAGAAATTCAGACATTCTTTGAAATGACATCATCATTGACCCAACCTCATCTGCAGGTACATTTCCATGAACCTCTTCTCCAAGGAGATGGAGGAGGTGTAGGTTAAAGTGGAGGTCTAGCACCATAGCCTCTTGGTGCCTTACTTCCACCTCTTCCTCTTCTTCTATTCATTGCTACCCTTGCATATATGGACATAGAATTTCATATTTCTATATATAAACTTATTTTGCATAATAAGTAACTGGATAACTTTGGTTTGAAACGACCTACAGTCACAACAATACCCAATCTCCAAATAATCATATTACTGTTGTGCAACGTTCAATTGTGAAACGCCGACACCATTTTTTAAGAAACAAACACAACCTGTCTTGCATGATAAATAACTAGATAACTTTGGTTTGAAACGAGCTGCAGTCACCTGTCACCTGTCAAATACGACGATGTATAGAAGACATAAACGTTGAGATGATATTCAACCTGGGCAGGAGTAGCCTTGTATGAATATGAAAGAATTCATGCATATAATGTGAAAGATCTGGGGCAGCTGCCGTGGGTGACAGTTGGAGGGATGATCGAATATAACATAAAAACTCGTGAAAGACAAATCAAATCTATGTACTGTAGCTGTCAAGGGTGCGGTGGAGATTTTACAAGTACCAGCACGCTCACACAAAAATGGCTGATGGCGAGAAGCCTCTACAAATCTCTGAGTATATATCTGTGACTTTCTGTTGCTTCAATCCGTTCTGATGTGGCACTGTATATGCATTGCACTGTATCTATCGAAAGAAAAGACCAAGAAAGTGTGGGTCTTGTATATGTTGGGCAAATAAATGACGAAACGCTCTACGTGTGTGGCCATGAAAGTACCAACCATGGCATTTTCAGTGGTATCTACCATTACCATTTGTGCACGTTCGCGATTGTGCAAGTACCAGATTCCATGTAGTCAATTATGGGCGATGCCAATGACAAATGTGTGGGATATCAGAGGATATTGCAAGCAATCAAAGTGATGTAAGGAGACACCCTTAAATCAGAAATAGGGATAGAAGGACATATCCACCACCACATCAGTCATTATCTTCTAGCTTTTCTGTGATATGTAACCTGTCATCAACAAAGTTGATATATATATATATATATATATATATATATATATATATATATATATATATATATATATATATAGATGTTCAACCTAGATTTTTAAGTATGGATGGTGGTATTTAAAAAAAATTAATTGATGATGATTCAACAGTAAATTGGTCTATTCAACTTTAAAAACCATCAAAAACTAATTTTCTTTAAACTATTATCTATCACTTTTATTCTTCAAAATATCCATAAAAGAAAATATATTTGTATCACACTTCCTTTCACATTTAATGTGAGTGAAACATATCCATAAAAATTATTATAACAAGAATCTTTATAAAAACATTTAAATAAAATTTAATATCAGTAGACCCTTTATTTGCTTAATAATAGATGATAAATTGTGCTTTAAAAAAAATGGATACAAGGTAAATATTGGTTTTGGGTTTTTAAATATTTTTTAAGCAACAAGAGCCATCATTACATCATCACTAATCCTTGTATAGTGTAAAATACCATCTATAAATTCATGAAAATGGACCCCTCATCCTTCCATAGTGTAAAATACTATCTATAATGTTTGTGTTATAGTTCAAAACCTATGCATTGTTTATTGTTTTTTAAGACAAAAGGTATGAATTAGAGAAAAAATTCATAATTTAGGGGGTTTAACCATGGCTTGGACAAAAGAGACATCCTTAAAGAGCTTAAAATTACACCTCTAATTATTTGTTAAAGAAAATATTCCATCTAAGGTGATTGTGTGCATGTTCAAGGTTTTATGCATGGATTTTAAGCTAGAAAAACATGGATTAAGAGAAAAAACATTGGCTTAGGACCCTAAAACTTGGTTCATTCCATAAGAACTATGTCTATTACCTTTAATTTATGAATTTTGGTCCCTAATATTCCCTAGAGAAACAATTACATCTCTAAGTATTGTACCATGGTTTAGATATAAATGATTGGTAGAATAATTAGTGTAGGGCCCTAAACCATGAATTAAGTAATAGGAACCAAACTTGTTACCACACATCCACAAAATTAGTATCCTAATATCTATGGCCCATACCATGGTTCAAGGTCAGATACATGGATTTTGACCCCAAAAAAACATGGATTAGGGAAAACAAATCTTTGGTTCAACGCACAAGGGGCCACTTAGTGAAAAAACAGTAAATTGATTTTTAGTTATTAATAGTCCCTTATTGAAAATTTAACCATTTTGTTACAAACTATGACGTACCTAGATCCCATGTTGGGCCATATCACTAAAGCAAATTGACATAACATAATTTTAATACCATTTTAATATGAATGCATATGTGCAACATGAAAAAAATGACTCATGCAACTATCGATAATTTTAAAACCATAAATATAGATTGTATAAGCATACATATCATTCAAAAACACAGAATAAAACTTAGCATTCAAGAACACATTAAAACTGTAAATAAACACGGTGTACAAAACACTTATCTTATGAGAAATGTCACCAACTGGCTATGTATGAGGGACATTCCTCCCACCTGTAGGATTTTTTTCTCCAGTTCTCTCAATAGTGGGCCACTCTCAAGCTAGGGATATGATTACACAAGGAGGAAATGAATCCTATGTTTGTCTATTGTCCACATAAATATCCCAATGCCCAATAATTAATAGTGATGAGACTCATACAACAATGCCAACTTCCTAACTCTCTTCCCCATCATCCTGCACAACCCAAGGGATAGCATTTATTTCTCTACATCGTAGTCCCTTAGAAAACCCTCATCCCCTCTAGGGATCTAGCATAGAACAACCAAGAATCTCTCAGATGGGGGCTCCGGGTAATCCAGTTGTAGTAGGAGTGATCACAACAACATTTCTCACATGCTATTGGGTAATTTATCAACAAAAAATCACTTACAAGAATGACAATCTAATTCTCAACATAATTCATAGCTCCAACAAGCTATCTTCACACACAATATGGTTGTTGCTTCTCTTCCACATCAAAAATCTATTTTTCCTCTCTTCTTGCTATCCCCAAAAATCCATTCTCCCTCTACTCGAATTTCCTTTTCCTTTTTTTCCATGCATTCTTGACTCTCACAATTCCCCAAAAAAATTGTACCCAACCCATGTTTTAATAACTAGGTGAAATGACTCTTTCACCCACCTCTTACATGCACTCAATGATACAATTCTCATCATGAGCATACTTGGCACATGCTTCAATAACCAAGCGAGATGACTTTCCCACCAACTTCTTACTGCATTAATTAATTGATTTTAATAAGTCAAAGGAAGTAAATATTTAATTACCAAATTATTTATGAAGGTGATATAATATTCTAAGCATGTGGAGTTTTCCCTTGGAACCCCCTCTTATGCCCCTCTCTTGTGGAATCATAGTCCCCCAATGTTACTATCCCTCTCATATCACAACCAATGATGTATTATTATTTAATAAATTTGATATGAAATTTATATAGATCATCCCTCCACCATATTTCTTGGCTCATAGCCTAAATCATTTATGTGTATGTATTACAATTCCAAGGGATTAAAACTAAGATGTTACACAAACAAATATTGTAATAATTAAAAAATATGCTCTACTATAATTTTGTAGTTCCCTACACCAATTATTTTCCATTATACCAAAATATATATTGAGAAAATTATATACCCCTATATGGACTTGTGTTATTTTTCAAAGTTCTAGGGTTATCCTTGTGATTCAAGGTCCAAAGCAATGGATTAACCATGAAAGATACATCCTTATCATACTATTAAAACCTTGAAATTAGTAACCTAAACCTCCCTTACAATGATGATTATAACTAAGGCATTTTCCAACAGCCAACTATGGTTGAGTGGGAGATATGGACATGGTGGCACACAGGTTAGTTGTTTCAATGTTTAGTTCTAGGTAGGAGCATTGATGTTAATCTAAAAATCCACACTACATGGAGGGGAACTTGTTCCAGTCTCTTATGTTTTGATATATGGTTTTGAGCATGGAGATTAGGAGACAAATGGGGTATTGAATCCATAGTTTATAGATGGATTGGTCACAAATTTATGTTCAACATGTCTAGATGGTTAAGAATTGCATTATGAAATGGAGACTTTGAAATTATTAACATCAAAATATTCAATTAACTAGAAGTGTTGTATATATTTGTTCATTTGGAATATTTTCAAGTGTATGCTTAGATGGTGTTAATGTTCCCAGAAAAATGGATTGTTTCCATAGCAATGTTTTAGTGTCTCTTTGGAAAATATTCAATTAACTGGAAGTGTTTATATATTTGTTTATTTGGAATATTTTCAAGCGTATGGTTAGATGTTGTTAGTGTTTCAAAAAAAATGGATTGTTACCATAGCAATGTTCTAGTGTCTCTTTTTCGATTGAAACAAAGGATTCATATATCATAAAATATGATTCATTTTATGGTTTTTCATAATCCAAAATAGAATAACTTGTTGATAGCACATTCCTCCACTCTAATTCATTTTCCTCCATTGTAATGTTTATTTATGTATATGTTTTGTTTAATCTTTATGGTATTTATTTATTTATGTAGTCTTACAATCTTCTCACTTGTTTTAACACATAGTAAAGTGAATACAAAGTATAGACTCCTAAAACCACATGGAATTCATTGCCTTAGAATTGTTTAACTTTTAGGACTTTATTCTAATATTAAAATCTTCTTCTGGACTCTACATTTAGGCCTTAAGGTCACTTGTAATTGTTGTTTCTTTACGGTTGTACAGATCAAGGATTTTTGTTTATCCTTTCTTTGTGAGTGTCAAACCCATGGGACTTGACAACTTTTAACATCCTAACATTCATATCATATTGGAAACAAGGATTTATTTTTCATACTTTTTAGTTTCTTACCTTTTCCACCCCAAAACTTAATGTTGTAGTGTTTTACAAGACATTGTAATGTGATCTTGATGGTCACCTTGGTGTCCAACCTCTTCCAATTTGTAGTTAACATGGAATGGATATTTAGGGTTGTCCTTTTATGAAATTTATTTCTTCTTGGGATGGTCTATAACTGAATATCGCAGTATTATATTGATTGTTATGGTCCAACGCCTTAAAAATGATAAAAAGTCAATGAATACAATCCACTTCGAGGGGGAAACCTCCTTTTAAAATATATCCAATTTAGAATACAATATGAG
>CBVK0100392989.1:0-14382 GCA_900067695.1 Picea abies | reverse complement strand
TCTTCCGATCTCACCTTTTAACAATCATAACACAACTAGTTAATTAAACAAAACATCCCTCCTTGTGATTCCCATTATCACATTCATATTGACAATTTATCTCAATGATAATTGAAATTATTTCCAAAAACATATTACCCATATATCAAAAAAATAGTGTGTTGTCCAAAATTTCAGAAGTCAATTGTTCTCAACAATTAATTAATAAAAACTTAAAATCCATATTTTCCACTCTGGGAGGCAATGTTTCCCTTGTTTCTATTGTCACCATTTGATCTCTTTGAATTTTCCTTAGGCTATGTAGAGCCTTTAGGCCTAATATTGTTAATCACATGAGAGAAATCATCTCTCAAATGCATGCATGAAGACATGGATTTATCAGAGTCATTTGATGGTGAGGAAGGGGCAACAATGGATTTTCCCTTGTCAGGGGCATGGTGGGCTTTGGTTTTCAACCTTTTTCTTGCATGGGAAGACTGAACTAGTGAGTGGACAGGGGCATCTTGGATGATTTGATTGATAGGCGGGGGAGCAGGTAAATACAAGTTAGGCGATCCACAACGTCGAGATATTGTCGGGTGGACATTCTCTTGCCATCTGTCATTCTCGGGAACTTCAGGCTGTAGTGAGACATGAGGAGGCACTGGGATACCAAGGACCTGTGGGGCTTGGACGGAAGGCCTTTCAGGCCTAGGTTGGACCACTCCTTTCCCAATCCATTTGAAAAACCCAGCTTCAAATAAACGTCCTAACTCTTGCGAGTCTGCATCAAAGTGTATAGAGAATATTGGCCTTCTAGGGGCCCTGTTCCAATTACCTCTCCCTCGGTTACCTTTTCCATGGATACCTATGATGAAAAGCTCATTCATGTATGCATAATTGATTAGCAAATGGTTTCTTTAACAACCATACACGACAACTCTTTTAAAATATGAAATACAATTTGGATCAACAACATATTAGACTCATGCAATCCAATCCATACAAATTGTTAATAGTTGTAAATGAGAAAGGGGTGAACAAATGTTCTAGGATATGTGCAGGGTTGTATTGATTGAAAAATGTTAAAACGAGGGGGAAAAGATCATAATTACTGCTCACAGACAACAAACAATCAATTGTAACGTAAACCAAAGAATATACCACTGTAATCCATCCCTACGATCTTAAACTGTCATAATACAGAGTTTCCCTTAACTATAATTACATTTTGGAACAAGGAGTGGATAATGAATATGGGAAGGCGACGGGATTATAATGTGCGAAAAGTGAAATAATGGTAGGGAAAAAAGAGAATATCGTTCATAAAATCAATTAAGTAATCCATAAAACAATTATGTATTTAATGCAAACTATCCAACACCAACTAAACAATTATTGTGATCAATTAAACAATTATTGTGTGTTAACACGTGTTCATTGTCCACATTTAAATCTTCAAACCTTTTAATTAACGTCATCATACTCAAAATCAATATGCCTTCCAAACATCCTGTATAAGAATTATGTTTCCTCTCATTTCTTCCATTTTATATTTAAAACAAAATTCCAATGAACACACAATCATTTGTTTCAACTCTGTTCATCATCAAAACCTTAAACACTATCCATAAAATCATTCCTCAAATCAAACACAGACACAAGCTCTTTTAAAACGTGTTTGATTCCATTCCTTTAGCCAATTTAACAATTAAATTGCAATGAAACCATACTACTAAAAGAAATTGTTCCCATCTTTGATGGTGCAATAAGACGATACAATGCATGATATCCATAAATCATACACAGTGGACAACCAAGCCACAATCATCAATACTTCAAACTGCAATAATCTCGACCGGGCAATTAAAACACACAGTAACAACGACCATCATTTCAATTTATACCACATTCTAGGAAACATACAGACCCATGCATAACGCAAAGAATATTTTATGTGATTGTACATATCTAATTACTCCCAATCAAACCAATTAAACCATGTTGAGCTATCGATTCAAATGTTATAACAAAAGAAGGCATTGATTGTATGACAATTATCATTTCCAATCACAACCCTCCAACCACGCGATCAAACATAGACGAGCCAATAATCAAAACCACTATTAATACTACCTAACAACTATAACAGTCAACCAAATAACCGACAGAGTGTGACTGTTGAGTTAATCAAAATTGGGCTCGGTACCAATGAATACAAGAAAATAGTCAAGGGTTCACTCGATCATTAAAACATAGGGAGACTGTAGTCGACCATATCAGTAGCAGGTGAGAACCCTTCAAGACAACGTGGTGGACACACAGTCCACATAACCTTTAGCTTGAAAGATAGGGTGATAGTTCACACTAGATAGGGTAGACCATGATGCAGAAGAGCATAGGTTTCTTACTAGCGAGTAACCAACATCAAAAACATGCAGGGAATAACCCTCGTGTTTTTCCCCAAAAATCTAAATAATTTTGATAGAAATACAGATCTCGGGCAATAGAAACCAACCCTAAAGCTAGCCTCTTGGAATAATATCCACCATAACCAATTGTGCAGATACCAATAACATAAAACGATCCCACAACCAAGTGGAAAACGATATTCAGTGACCCAAAGGTGGTTCAAATCATACACTGCAATCCCATAACACAAAATATGATTGGGTATGATTACAAGACTGTGAAGAGATGGCTAGCAAGTCCAAACCGAATGAAACCCTCCAAAAAAAAAATCCATAGAGACAACAGATAGCCATCACGGCTTCCTTCACATAGAATAGTCCATGAAATCGCGATTTCAACCATCCAATTTTCCATTTGTAATGAATAACACACAAACAACCATTCCATAGAAACACCACGAGTTTACACAATTGCCAGCCTCAAGAAAAACATAGACTAATATATCACCGATTCAATATTTATTTCATAAATAGAGTGAGCTCATGGATGGGCAAAAAAAACATACCTGTAACCAAATAGCCTTAAAAATGCGAGCTTGGTCGAGCAGTTCCTTCCTCGCCTAAATATCGAAGCTTAGCCACAACGAAATTCAAATAAACAATAACCAAGCTAGGGTGACAGAGAGTGAGAGAAGTATGGAGTGATGTGCAGTAAATGCACATCGCTTCCATCCTCTCCTCATTCAATTACGTAGTACACGCTAGCCAACCAACATTAACCCATTCATTAATCCATGCATCAAAACTTGCATATATTACTTTCCAAATGCGCCACCCGATCTGTACTAACCATTAATCCAAAACCATACTATAACATATATCACATGTGCCCCATATAACTCCAATAAAATAGTGTAGCCAATAACATTGCTAGTTAGGACTAACATCAACCCTTTTTAAATTTCAATTTCCCATAGTATAACATAGAATAACATAGTTTCCTTTCTTAGATTTATTGCATATTGCTTTTATCTGTTGTTATGACTAAAATGTGTCCTGTGCAGGTGTAACTTGTGGTGAATCATGGCACCAATAGCAATGCGATAGCAGTGAATATAAGCCATTCATACATGAAATTTAGAGTTTAGAGTAATGAAACCCACACATAACATGCATTATCCATCTGCCATTATGTCACAAATAAAACCAATATTTCACCATCAATCATGTAGAACCCTATAAGCATCATCGAACAGGAGCATAAAATGTGTAACAAGACTATCTCTGGTCCTCCAATCTACAAGGGGTTCCCACCTACTAGTATTATATATCATTATCTTAGTTTAAATAATAGGCTTTTAGCAATACTTTGCGAGCGAAAACCTCCTTGTGATTTTTATCATCAACAGTCTTCTCATATTCTTTTCTACCTTCCAACTCTTTCTCAACATCTCCTTTGTTATTTTTGCTACGAGATGGGTTCCCAACATCAAGATATATTTTCTCTCCATCTTTACCTTGTGTCCCATACTTTGTGATGGAAATCCCATTGCCCCTTATCACCTTTATCGCCTCGTGCTTCTCTTGTATCTCTATATTTTGGTTTGTTCTATCCTTTCTTACATCTTTCCCCTTTAGCTAGAGGTTGTGAGACCTAATCTGAAGAACTAATATAACCTTCAGTTGCATTCAGATCTTCCCCTATATCCAAGGGTTGTGGTCCTTAAGACAAATATGTATTTGATATCTCTGACATTGTCTCATTTAAAATATGAACAAAAGTATTTTCATCCTTAGGGTCACTGTCATATATTGTGGTCAAGTCAACAATCACAGGTGCTACCCCCTTTAGAATAGATGGATTTGTCGAAATTTCATCTGCTAATTGAGTTTTTGGTTCTCCTTTCTGTGTTTGATCCAAACTCTATTGTTCATAATATTCCCCAATTGAGGTATTTCCCAGGGTTGTTAGTTCCCCTTCCTCCATAAGTGTAACTATATTTATTACTAAGGATTTTACATCTCGAAGATAAGGGGTTTTCCTCTGCAGTTGAATCATCTTTTCAACTTCTGCCAAGAGTATTTGTTCCTCCGACCTCTCTGCTATATGCTCTGTATTTTCAACTTGAGATTTTACAACTTTCTCTATTGTTTGTTCTAACAAGTCCAATTGTTCATACCCAGGCAAGGACATGAATCTGATTAATTATGTTTTTTCTCTCATTTGCAATACTTCATACTAGTTAACATCATTCTCTGTGAAGATATCATCCTCAACACTATCATGCACATATGGAAAATGGGACACAACGCGATTAGTGTGTTGAGCCACTAATTTCTTGGGTCAGGTTTCCTATATCTCCCAGTAAAAAACCTCTACTCTATTTGATTCTGAGCTTCTTGACTAGAGTATGTGGTGTCCTTCACAAAATGGTATCCTACATAAAAACCATAAGGGATGAATACCCTTTTCTTGTCCTTTACTAAGGAGGTCTTGAAACCTTGTAGTATGGTCTTGTAGAAAAATTCTCCAAGCACAATCCTATATGGCACATGAGCTAGTAGTGTGGGGCACTGGTGGCTCCAAATATTCTGATGTAGGTGCTTATTTCTTCCATGTGCATTTTGTACAGTTGGTTTGGACCATTGGTTTTCATTAATGTTAACCCTTAGAGATTGATTTCAACCCTTGGATATTAATGTCAACCATTGGAGAAGTATGGACTCCCTAGATATGTGGTCGATATTGATGGTGAGTTAGTTTTCATTGATGACTATTTGATGTTAGTAGATGTGATGGGTGCATTTGATGTAGTCTACATGAATCCATGGAGGTGTGGTTATGGAACTCGAAGTTGATCAAGGAAAATTTTCATGAAGGATGGTGTAAATGTAGGTAACTCACTCATGGATGGATAGTCCTCATCATGCTATTTCTGGTGATAGGTGGTACACCATGTGGTTCCTCACAGTTGAGGAGTTATGAGGTCATGAAGTTGGAATCCCATAATATGGGTTAAAAATCCCCTACGGAAGCCCCAAATATGGGTTAAGAAGCCCATAATTGGTTTCAATTCATTAATGAAATGGTAAAGTGGTTGTAACATGAAAGTTCAAGAATCCCTAAATTTAAGGAAAGAGGTTACTTAGAAAAAGTATATATACACATCAAGAATTCACTCATAAGTACATTCACACACACATTCTATTGAATGTATTATAAGTGAGTAAGTGATTCTTATTTGAGGTAACCAAGCATATATGAGGCAAATTTTAGAGGGAATATGAAGTGAAGAAGGGAGAAATTCCAAGGGAGGATGAAGTCTTGTGAGGATGTGTTCTAAGGTATGTTATTTATAGGTCATATTACCATTTTCTCTATAACTGTATTTCTCTAATTATTAATATGAAAAAACTTGGAGGCCATTAAGAAGACATAACAAGATACCTTTGGTAGAAGTTTCCACTTATGGGTCATTGTATTGTCTGAGATACACTTTGTGGAAAATAGGGTTTTTGGATAGTCCTGAAGCTAGTCTCAAACAAGTGTTCCGGGTAAAATAGTCATAACATCCTCATAGAGGATCCAAATTCCATGATAAAAACTTCTTTGGATATAGTATAGTCCTTAGTATTTTTTATGATTTTTAGAGCTAGATATCAAATATTCCACACGTGGAAGACTCTACAAGTTCTCTCTTTAGAATACACCATAATTCAATAAGGTCTGGCATTTTTTCTATAAATCCTTTTATGGGATGTTCCAAGTAGTGAAACCTGGAGGAATTGCATAGAAGATATTGAATAATGTTGGGTACAAGTTTCATACTTTCATTCATTATAGGCATTGAGTTATGCTTGTTGAAATTTAGGGTTTGTGACTAATCCAAAAATCAATCCCATGCGACAAAGGTAACATTTGATGAAGATGTTATTCTCTTGTTGTTGAAGTTTAGGAAGGTATGTAGGTTTGTGATCACATACACCAGGTATGTTACATAGTTACAGGTATGTTTATATGCATATTTTGAGGGTTACATGTTGATTATGTTATGGTGCATGCTTGAGGTAAGTCTTTAGTATATTGTTGATGCATTAGCACATGTATGAGATACATCTCTTGGTGATGTTGGTACTTGGTCGAGGTACACCATTGATAGTACTTGCTTGGTATATCTTATGGTATATGGTGCATGTCATGATTAAGTGATATGGTATATGGTTGAGATACATTGTTGGTACATGGTATGGTACATGTGTTGATGTACATTGTTGATTTACATGGTGGATAGTTGGCATACATGGTACAAGTGTTGGTCCATGGTTGATGCACATGATGTTGGTGCATGGTTGATGCACTTGTTTTGGTATAGGTTGTGGTACATCGTTGATTCTTGGTATGGTACAGGTTGATGGTTTGGTACATGGTTTGGTACATGGTTCAGACACATCTCTTATGATAGTAAGTTGGTGATATTGGTACATTCTTTGTAGAAGCATGTGTTGGTGATGTTGGAAATCTAGTTGAGAGGTGTCATTGGTATATGATCCATGTGAGAGGATATGGTTGAGTATTGGTCACACCGATAGGATGGACAAGTTGATGTGACAAGATGACAATGACAGGTTCGATAGAGTGACAGGTTAGACAAGTTGAACAGTGACAGGTTAGATACAATGATAGGTTGACAGGTTATAGGTTGATGTGGCAGTGCTAGTGAGAGTGAGAGTGGAAATGACAGTGGTAGTGATTGCATTAGTGATAGTTGTTCTACATTCATATTTCAGGGAAGCCGGACGAGGCAAGGAAAGGGTGTTTTAGCCTCCTTCCATTTGGTGTTAGAGAACTTAGGGAGTTGGAGCTTCCTTTAGGTTGGAGACTGATAATCAGGGGGTTGTAGCCTCCTTCTAGTTGGAGCCAGATAATTTAGGGATTTGTAGCTTCCTTTAGGTTGGAGCCTGTAAATAGGGGGTCGTAGACTCCTTCCAGTTGCAGCTAGAGAATTGAGAAGTTGGTGCTTCCAATGAATGTATTCTTTGATATATAAGAAATAATTTTGTGGTTTTCTCCCATTTGGGTTTCCACATAAATTCTGGTGTACTATGTACTTGATGTGATGTTACTTATGTTTATATGCTCATGATATATTAATGATACATTGCTGATATATATTGATGATATAATAGTGATAAATTTGATATATATATTGTGGTTAAAAGTGATAAAAGTGTTCATAATGATTCACGCCCCCCCCCAACCCTCTCAGTATTCCAACAATCGATATCAAAGATGGTTCCTTCAAGAAATAGTTTAACCATAGGAAGGTAGATCATGGAGATCAAGAATAATGCATACACAGATAATGGAATAACTTGGTTTAATGGTTAGATTGGTCACAACTATGAGATGTGGAATATCATAATGAAAACATTTTTACAGGAACATGAATATGATGTTTGGAAATCAGTTGTTACAGGATATACCGCTACTAAGAAACCTAAGACTGTAGACAAGAAGGAAATGAAAAGAAATAACAAAATAGCAATGGATTTCATCTTGGAAGGATTACCTGATTCAGTAAAAGAGAAAGTGGGAAAATGTTTATCAACTAAAGAACTTTGGGATAAGATACATGATCTCTATTTTGAGGAATCTCCCATCACAAATCCATAGAGTGATAAATAATAAGTAGGTATAGAATAAGAAATATTCTTGTCATGTCAGACATATTTGAAAGAAGAATATTATGAAGAAGGTATAGTATATCTTGAAGTAGAATTAATCAGTGCTCTAGATGAATTGATGAAAGAAACAAAGAAAAACAAGTCTCTTGAAGAATAATTGGTCAAGAATAATTCTCAAAAAAGTTCCAAAGAATCCCAATGAGTCATCATGAAACTAAAATCTCATCTATAAGAAGCCAAAAAGATTAAATAAACATACAAAGGTCAGATGGAAGAAAAGTAGTGTTTGGAAGCTGAAAGAAAGGAAGAAGAGAAAAGAGAAAATATTTTGATAGATCATCTTAAGGAAAGAACTAAGGACTTAAATCAACTTGAAGTAGAATTTGGTCAAGAATAAAGAATACTTGAAAATGAAATCATCTCCTTGAAGATCCAACTTGAAGAAGCAAAGAGAACAGAAAAAGTCATTAAGAGTCAGATGATAAAGAAAGAAGAAGAGGTTGAGAAGCTTGAAGAAGAAGTTGTCACATTGAGATCCAAAATCGTCAAGCTCAACAAGAACGATGAAAAGACAGAAACATCCACATCATCAGTAGTGTTACGAGGAAAACCTCTCTATATCAAGGGGTAAACCAAAATAGATGGAAATGACTACAAAAATCAACTCTAATCCCAAGTATGCTATATAAACAAATATGCTAACAAGACAAGATAAAGAGCCTACCTCGTCCAGACATTTGATGAAGTCCATCGTTGAGCACTTGACTCAAAGCAATATACCTACAACTTGTCCTCAAAAACCAAGAAACCAGGGGTGATTTTAAGAACCCCCCCTAAATTTATATGTATAATAAATGGGCGAATCCCCATGATACATAGGAAAAATTGAAGGCTATTTTATCAATAATATAAAATGTATATATAAGTTTTTGGCGAATCTTTTAGTTAATTTTATAATCTTATAAAATATTGGCGAATCTTTCACTGAATTATAAAATCTTGTAAAATATTGGTGAGTCTTTCACTAAATTATAAAACCTTGTAAATTCTTAGGGGATCCTCCAATGACCTCACCTAAAGCCTCAATTTCCTCACCTAATTGTTGTGCAAAGCCTCTTTCAAAATCTTTCAAAAAACTACAAAAAATTCCAGTGAAAAAATGAGAGTGCCCTCACTATCCCCAAAGCAGCATTTCACTTCTTCTATTTCCCTGGGCTTCTTGTTGACCATTTGATGCTAAAAAAGGGTCAATGACCTCCCAAAAGGAGATATCATTGACTATCTTGAAGATTGGGTCATTGTCCATTGTGTACCATTATGTTTTTTCAAGTTATATTGGTGCAGGCCAGAGTTGAATAAATATTACAGTATTTCAAAATTAATGCTACAATTTGATGCTAAATATTTCATAACCCAGCAGTGTTATTGCTTGGCATAAAGTCTATACACTATTCATATTTACCTTTTTACAATATTTTGAGTTTCTCAAAAGAATGAAAAAAACTTCTGTATTCTTTGTATTTCAAAAATTTATACAGAGAATATGTTTTTCTTCATGGAAACATTTTCATACTAATTAATCATCTCAAGTCAAAAGAATTATGAGAGGAGAATTCTTTCTTAAAGAAAGTCCTAGAATTTGGTTGTCAAAGCTTAAGCTATTACAAACTACTATAGATTTCATATTGTTATCTGATTCGAAGCCAAGATGAAGATTTATCTTCAGACCCTTCTTTGAAAACTAATAAAATTGTGGTGTCATCTCACAACCCTATATGGAGTCTCTCAATTGCTTCTTACCATCATATCACAAAGCAAAGTGGACATCAATATAAAAGAGGCATAAAATATCTATAGCAAGAGCATTGGTAGCCCTATTTTCCCATATGCATGCAAAACTAAAGCACAAGAAATGGGTGATTGTACTTGCTAAGACTAAAATTGGTTAAGCAATGAAGCCACTACAGGAAAGTTATAATGTGAAAGGATTTATAAAAAAAGGTAAACCTTGGAATTTGGAAAATTAATTGCATGAAGCATTAATCTCTTACATATAATGTGTTTAGAGTACATGGAAAAATATATCTTTCATAATGGGATCATTCTATTTTTTGAATTCTAGTACACCAAATTCCACATCCATACCTTAGATTCGTTGGTACAACATTGTAGAAAAGATTTTTCTTAGACCAAACATCTTCAAATTAAAGATGAGAACATTGGCTCACCATAAGATTTAACATATGTATAGTGTAACCCTTGTTGATTCAACTTTGAGAAGGGAGGGCCATATTGAATGTTGGCTTATAACCAAAAATGCATCTAAATAAGTGCAAGATGGTGTAACATCCACTATGTCACCTAGAGAATTCCTGCAAACTTTTCATTTTGGTCGGTCTTAGGGTGTCTGATACTAACTTGCTTCAAACCTAGTGATGATATCAACATAGACTTACTTTCAACCAAACTATTCCTAACACATCATACATGACCCAACCCAATGCCCAAATTAAGTTAGTAGATTTTACAAAAAAACCAACATTATGAGGAAACGTCCAACCATTTTGTTTAAAATATCTCAATAACTTCAACACAACCATTTCATGAGAATCAAAAGGAACATAAAGTTTTTTCCATAAAGAAACCACAACACACTTGTTAGGGAAACACTTAATATAAGTTTCTTAACTTTGTTAAGAAGAATGTTTACAATGAGCTACATAGGTAAGGTTCAATCAACCACTACAACCTTAACAGAGATGCAAAAGACCCAAGAACATCCTCCTTGCTTCAGTACAAGTAAATCCACAAACCCTTACTAAAACACACAATTCTACCTCGTGTAGTACCCTATTCTTCAACACTTATAAAACAACTATCCAAGTCATCATACCAAACTCACACTTTCCTTCCTTAAAAAAAAAAAACTATGCCTTGGATTTTACTAAGTTTCTCCCTATGTCTTAGTCTTGTCCAAGTTGTTATGTTTGTCTAGTATTGAATGCTTTCCACCCAACTTGCAATTTCCTTATATAGGATTGATGTCTTAACTCCTTCCCCCAATCGTGGATGACTTGCCTCACCCTCCAATTTTAAGTGGACCCGTAATCCTACACTCATCCATCATCAATTAGGTAGTTGCATCCACCTCCTCAAAATATGCCATGGTCTTGCAAAGGATGCCCCAAAACCATGAAAGTGTGCCATATTTCATGGGAAATTGACCTCTTTAGGACACATCCTCAATGGATTGTCCATGAAGCATGAAACTCTAAGTGCCCAATGCACTTCAAGTGACACTCAACAACCATAAAACATGTAGTGTCCAACTTCCTTAAACCATTCACTCCCCAAAGCATGCCTTAAACTATTGTTGGGTTGACTAAGTTCCAATTCGTCTAAGAAAAGCCATGTTGTGAACAAAACCCTTCTTATCCAATAGAAATGTTTAACTTATTTTCACATTTTCTATCTTGTTAAGATGATGCCATGCCTTGGCACATCTACATCCCATGCATGCCATTGCAACAAAACTGATTCACTTCATTTTCTTGTTGTTACAGTATTGAATGTAGCATTTTGAAAATGACTTTGTTGTGGTAACCATATTTCTCGTTGGTGGGTCACCCCATGCTTTTCTTATCCATGTCTATGAGTTGTGGTGCTAGTGGAAGGTTGTCGTTCCACCACCAAGACAATATCCATAAGGTGCTCTTCACCATAAATCTCTATGCCTACCATGCTTCACCATGGCACTCACCACAAAGGAACCTTTCCCTTGAAGAGCTCTACATTAATGCATTTCACTAAGATGGCCTTCACTACTAAAATAAGTATGCATGGCATAAAATCTTGATCATCTAACACTGTCACCATGACAACTTCACCCTAACTCAACTATGTTCGTTTGTTGGTTTCTTAGGATGTCTTCCTCTTACATAAGGAACTCCCTAGACCTTAGTTTCCACCACAAATAATGAAGGGTACAATCATAAAACTTGTAGATGTAGTTATAGTAATCATAAACATGGGGACAATGATCATAAATATAGATCCTCCCTAATCAATGTAAACTCATAATTACAAGGATGCAATAATGAAATGCCAATCATTCCTTATAAATTTAGTCACACCCTTGCTCATAAGTTAATTTTTCTTTTGTAAATCATACTTTCCTTCTTCTTGATAGAAATCTAGTGAATGAGAGATTGTAATAGGAGTCAACCACTTTCCAATTGAGAAACCTTGGGTGTCATGTATGATTTTAGACAATTCTAGGACTTTAACTTGAACTTGTTTTAATTGCTCTCCCCATTTAAACTCCAAAAATCTTCGTGGTGGCTTTTAGACAGTTTTGGGACTATTACCTATACATATACTGGAACTCATCATTGACACATACACTTTGAATATGCTACCTATAGGCCCACACTTGGCATAACTGGAAAAGAATTAGAAAGTGTTGAATTCACTCTCTTTTACAAATGGTTTGAAACAATTTACAGTGATTGAGAGCTTTGATATAGAAATTGTATGAGGGATTTATCTGAGTGTTGCATGCTGGAAATAATTGTATAAACCCATCATTGGTTCACTATAATACACTTGATGTTGTTGGTTGAAGAGGTTGTCCTTTTATCTCTAGAAATACTTCCATATTCTTGTCAACAAACCAGCAATAATATACAATTTTCAGATCTGGTTACTTGGGCTGTAACATTAAGAGAATCACAAAATTCTGAGGCATAACCATACTTACACAGAGCTGCAGTATAACATTTTTTTGAACACACATTTGTGAATAATTTCAGACCTACATAACAACTATTTTCCCTTTGTTTGTATGTTGATTTTAAAGTCATAGTTGTGAACCTAAAATTCTATTTATCATGCCTGGAAATTCACACACATATTTTGCCTAAATGAACTAGGTTTGTTCACATAAAGTTGTAATCTGAAATAGCTCTAAGGTTCACCATTCAAAGTTGAAAGCAATACATTCATGAGAGTGGTCTTATATGGTTTAGGTTTAGAAGAAAAATAAACTCTAGCAACCATATTGTGTTAAGCAATTTTCAGCTCCACTAAAACAGAGTATCAACGCAATTTCTAGCTCCACTAAAACAGAGTATCATCTCAAAGAATGTAAATGAAATAATGATTGAGAATAAATCTTACTATCCAAGCTCAAATACCCCTAAATATGCATAAGAGAAAAGAAGCACTAATATTTGCATTCCAACAACATGGAGTTCACGCATATATGTCATGGAAGCTCAACAATTAGTAGCAACATAAGAATGCAATTTCATCTACTTGAATGAGCTCATTCTTGCTTAGCGGAATTCTTTTTAAATTGAGTATCTACCCTTTAATACTAGGACACTATATTTGTGAAGAGATAGGTCCCATCTTCATCAAATTCCAACTTCATTTCCTATCACATACAAGAAAGAGACAATGTAATAGTTAAATATCAAATCATCAATCTTAAAATAACTTGCATCAAGAAAATGTGGCTCCAATTTTACAATGAAAAACACAAAATATAGATTATAGAACCTATTTTTACCTTAAATGCATCCTCAAATTGGCATATAGTAATCTTGCTATGATAAAGAATTTCCGATCTACTCCAAAAATAGAGGAAAAACGTATCACAAGAATCACATTATCTGTTTTATTCCATTCACTATTTCTTTCACCACCAATGGAACACATATACTGAAATAAGTGTTCCCTAGGCCCTCATATATATTGGATTAGATAAAATGTTGCGGTATATCAATTTCCCAGTTCTCATCTTGGTGCTCACTTTCTTCATTTTGAACAAGACCCTCTCCAGATGGACTATCATTATGAGCCTCCAAAGAATTATGTTCTGTATCAAGTTCATTAGAGAAACTTGTTATATTGTTTTCTCCCCTTTTATCACAATCTGATCGCCAAAGAGTTAGTGCTCTTTCATATGGAAAATTGGAAATGCCATACTTTGTTACATATAATCTTAAACATATATCCATATGTTTATCAATCTTGTTCCTCATCTTTGACTTCAAAAATGATAGTGCACTAAACATTCTCTCATCCTCCACCGATCCCAAAATCATGGTTTGACACAAATCCGCTAATTTGAAATATTCTGATATGTTTTTCTGTAAGTATTGGCTAGCACCTAAAATAGTCCATAATCTTGTTATTGCACCATATTCTAGAGAATTCTCCAAAGCGCAAAATTGATTCCACATTGTTTTAGTGAAGCGTGTGGCTTGTTGAAACAATTTTGATTGATCCAAAATACCTTCAA
>CBVK0100392983.1:0-28868 GCA_900067695.1 Picea abies | reverse complement strand
AAGAACCTCCCCATTGTGGTGACATTGGGTGGGGAAGGTTCTTGTTTCGCCAGTTTGACCCTTATCCTTTAGCTACTTGACATAAACTAGAAACTAAGAGATAACAGGTCTTTCATTAAAAATAATTACGAGCAATGGTCCAGCCTTCATTTATGAAAAATTGACCCAATTTATGGCTAAACTAGGTCTCAAGAATTTCACTTCATCTGCTTATTACCCTCAGGGAATTGGACAAGAAGAGTCCACTAACACGAATCTGGTTAGGGTTATAAAGAGAATCATAGAAGACAATCCTCGCCAGTGCAACACACTTCTAACTTATGCTCTTTGGGCAGATCATACAACCACCAAAGAAAGTGCAGGCTTTACTCCCTTTCAGAACATATACAGCCAAGAGGTTATTCTACCTATTGAACTAGAGCTTTCTTCCTTACGGTTGATGTTACAGACTAAAGAATTAAATTCTTCTAATGTTTCCCAAAAGATAAATACATTGTTATCCTTGAAAGAACAAAGGAATATTTCCTTGGAAAATATGAAAAGGAGGCAGAAAACAGTTAAGAAGTGTTTTAACAAACAAGCAAAGGATGTTGAATTTATGATTGATGACAAAGTATTAATATGGGACTCAGCCCATGCTGAGAGAGGGAGACATTCTAATTTCCAAAGGTTATGGCTAGGTCCTTTCAAAATCGCTTCTATCATTGGCACAAATTCGTACCTTCTTAAGGACTTAGATGAGTGATTGTTTTCTTACAGTACCAATGGTTCCCACTTGAAACATTATGTGGAACCAAATTAATCACTGACTCAATTTTGTGTAAATATGACTATTGTATATATGTTTTTCTTATGTTTTTCCTGTCACTTTGGTTTATTGAGTTTTATTTTCTTTTGTGTATTTTAGATGGTCATCAAAAATAAAGTAAGGATCATTTTTTCCACAATGATGTCATTCTATAAGTATTGTTGATCAATGAAAATAAGATAGACATAGATGTTATGATATCTTCCTTTTGAGACACTCATGGAATAAATTTCTTCTTTCAATATTGTTGTAGTATAGTTGGTTTTGTTTTCTTTTTTTTTTATGATATCCCTTTCTTCCCTCCATCCTGAGATTCAAAAGCATATCAAAAGCATTCTCCTTGGAATTTTAAAAGTGTTATCAGTTATGAACCTTATTGATTGTCATGCATATAGGACCAATTCCCCTCATACATATCACTTTCCATAAGTTATTCCCCGAAGTCTCATCTCATCATTTCCCTTAAACCATCATTTTCCCCCTGTTGCGTAACTATTTTCTAAGTAGTTTCAATCACCTACTTCTACTAGTCTGCAGAACCAAGCATTTTGATTTGTAAATATGTTGAGAATAGATTTCCCTGTGGAGTCACTAGTTTTTTTACGCCCAAAAGCGCAACATAAAATTTCTTCCTGCAAATGGGTTGCAATGAATTATTACTTATATATATTTTAAATAATACTAACTATGTGGGACCCCTTTATAAAAATAATGATAGAAAGTGCTCCTCTTATTGTGCTCATGATTACCTTACGAGAAAGATTCACGGTTTGAGAATAAGAATGGAAACCCTAACCTGTTTCCATGTGCAACTGATGGATGTTGAGTGTGTTAGCAATTTGATTTTAAAAAGGAGAAATTTTTTTAAACAAACATTTTAGTTTATTCTTGCTACACCTAGATTTTGATATATTATTCAAACTCCAAGTACCATCCACACGCAACTTATGGAATATTTGTTATAGATATGGATGATTGATTATTATGTGTAATTGTAATACTCCACTATAAAGGAATGTGGGACATGTTGTTTTGGGTGCTAAGTATTAAGTGGGCATATAATAGTTGAAATAATCCAAGAGGGAGGCCCGAGTCGATTTCAAATATGGAAATGATATGTTTGTTGGTTGATATCATATGTTCGGAATAAGGTATTGGAGGGAAAGTGTGCTCCATATTTGGTTATGGTTGATGGAATTTAATGTGAAAAGAGGGGAAGCGGCATGCATTTACTACATGTCGTTCTTAGCCTACCTTGAAGCCACCACCTTCATTATTCCCCTTGCGCTTGTTTTGGTTTCTCTGGTTAGTAACACCTCCATTGTTCTTAGCCTTGGTGGAAAATAATTGTGTTTTGTTAATTGTTTTAGCATTCTTCTTACAGGTATGGTCTTTTACCTAGTCATTCATTAATTGTTAGCTCCGCTCCATGTAAAATCGTTTTGTTGGCTCTTAGAGTTTGCATGCAGAATGTGTTTGTTTTCCAAGTTTTACAGTGAATTGTTTGTGGGCATTCTGGTCGTGTAAGATACATTTGATTTGGTTTTCTTCCTATTGGCATTTGATGACTCTATGTTTTGCCTATTTTTCCAATGCCCAAATTCCTTTTTGCATAGGGAAGTTATACGCTCTATGATTTTATTTATCTCTTTTTGAAGGTATTATCAGGTCTTGTGCATCAATTTTCCATGGATGATGGGACAACATGAGGTATGTGTAATTGTTGTTTTGCGATGATTTTATTCTAATTTATCTTCAATTGTGTGATTACGGTTTCTTAACATTTCTTGTTTTCTTGCAAAAAGACAAAAATGTGATCCAACCCTCCATCCAATCCTTCGTCTGGACCTCCATCCAGACCTTCATCTAGACCTTCATTCGACCCTTTTTTAGGAAGTGAACTTCGAGCTCAATTTGTGGGAGGAGGAAGTTGAATCAAAAAAATATGGCACATGGGTTTTGTGCCTAACATGCCTAATTAGGTCCCACTTAAGTTGTTTCCCAAAATTGTGGACAGGTTGAGAGCAGTTTGTGGTCCTTGATCTAGCCCTCCAGCCCTTGATCTGGTACTCCATCTGACACTTAGAGCGCAGTGCAGTTGGCGGTTAGCATATCGATGGGCTTCTATGGGCGAATTAGAAACATGGGTTTTGTGCATGTTCACACCCTCCAGCTATGGAACACATCGCATTCAGATTTGAGTAGTTGCATCGGCCACTATTTTAAGTGCACGAGGATGTTTGAGGAGATGTGTTATGTTGATAAACTTAATGAATTTTTGTTCTTAGAAAGAATCAACCCTTTCAGTGGTCGACCTCTCAGCTATGTACAAACTCTATAAATATTGTCTTGTCTATGCCACCAAAACATGATTTTATATACACATCCATTGTATTGGATTACTTTGTAAACACTTAGTTTTGAAATTAATATGAATGATATGATAAGTTTGTGACTATAGATTACGTTGGAGTAGTGCCATGACTGTCTGGGGGGGCCACCATTGGTTTGGGTATCTTAATTTGATGTATATCCATATTTTGTATTTAACTCTCTTGTGTGCAAGTTGCTTGTTGAAATTATATTTGTTTTTATATATCGCTTACAGGTTACTTTTGATTGTTTATATCTAACTATCTATATTATGACATCTAATGTCTTTATCCAAGTTGTGTATTATATATATATATATAGCAGATTAGTGTAAGGATAGGGTTTTCTCCATGTAAGATAAGAGTAATTGTGAGTTTGTCTTAATATAGGGTTCACTTCAAAGAATTAATGTTGAAGGAGTGTTTACTTATTCAAAGATTGCTTTCTTATTCAAAGAGTTTCTTTCTTAGACTAATTGTTCATAGTGATAGATTTCTCTTCAATATTTGATTACTTAGAATAATGAGCTCACCATTCATAGTTGTAGATTACTCTGTAAATTTAAAGTAAAGCTCTTCATTATTTGAGTTTATTGGCATTAGATTAGATTAGATTGGGATAGACTAGGCTAGATTAGAGATCTAGACCTGCACATACAGTGCTAGCACCTCGAAGCCTACAAGCCTCAAGTTGACAGTTTAATGTCGAAATAGATAGCATATATTTTACTCAACAACATTCAAGTGTTTCAACTGAAATTATTATTCGTAATTCTATTCTAATTGAAGTATTTGACTGTATGGCACCTATAGCAAAGGTGGTATTATTGTGGTATGGCTATTGGAAAATGTTTGTGGGTGAATGTGTTCGGTTTTGATCATTCTGTATGATTAATTTTGAGGGTTGCCTCCATAAAATAAAAACAACAGTCGATTTTTGTGATTATTGTATTGTACCCTCACTGCATATCCAAACTTTTGAAGTTTTTCATCTCTTTCGTATTATCCTTACCACTATTTTAAAAGTGATGGAGCTATGTGCATTGTCTTGCAGTCACTTTGGGAAGTTTGTGAACAATTATTTTTGGTGGGAAGGAAATTTTTTGGCTTTGCTTATAGCCATTCGTCAAGACCTATGCATATTTGTCAGTCACATACCTTGTTTTTCCTATCCAATAATGCGAGAAAGTAAATAAATATAAACCCAAATTCGAAGTCTTGTTTAGTTTTTTTAACCAAACAGTGGGAAGATGGATTCCACCCATAGAACGATAAATCACTTGTTGCTTATCCATGAGGGAATTCTGTCGACTTGAAGTTGATGTGGATTTGATGCTCACCATGTTCTCCCTAGAGTTTCAAATCCGATTTATTTTGGTAGTTGTTATTTGGGGTTGTAATGTAAATTGTATGTGTTGTACAGTCGAAGGGTTTTGCAATTGTTTTCCTCTCAGCCTCTCACGTTGAATTGAGTCATTCTAGTTATGGTTTTGACTGAGTCAAAATGATTTGTTGACAATATCATGTAGAACAATTTACCAGTTTAAAGTATATCTATGGTTTTAAAAATGAGAAATGAAATTTGCATAGTTTAATAACCCTATCATTTTCTTGGAGATTGGTATTGGGCAGTTTAAAGAAAATGTTTCCATATCGTGGATATTGTAGGTTAAAATAAATGTTTCCATGTTATGGATTCTGTGTGTTGAAGTTTGAAAAGAATGTTATGGAACAAACAAAATTTGGTGGGAGTTTTGGAAATAAATGGGCATGGTAAACAATGGATATTCAAATGATTTTGTGGATATTTAAATGCTTTTTGTTGAATAATGGAAATGTTGATTTTAAAGTCAATGAATGTTATTTCTTGAAAGAGAATAATAATCTTTATTATTCTCATTCACTGTCTCATTTTTTGCTCATTATACTCCCACCACCTTCCCAATAACATTTAATACATTCATTGTTTTGTAATATTGAATTTCATCTTTAAAGGAAAATGGTTAAAGAGGATTGGATGATGATTTTAGTTGGAAATGGTGATATGGAGATATTGCTTTTGAAAAAAAGAGATCTGCATTTTTCTTAAACAGTATCCATTTGTTGATTCTTGTCCATGCTACCATTTTTCATTCATTATAAATCCCCTCATATTCCCAATGACCCTATGATTCCATGTTCAAGTTGAAATTGATTATTGAATGTGTTGGGTTGTGTCAATGGATGGATTGCATATGATTTTGTTGTCAATGATAGAGCCAAAAAATTGATTTTATTTAGGTAGAGTATTAGTGAATGGATTGTTAAAAGTTTTCATATTTTGATTGGATTATTTCTTCAGGATGAGTTTCTTTAGCAGGGGAAGCAATGGCACTAGGTTCTGTGTCAATGATCCATCTACCCTTTTCTGGTTCTGACTCAGAGTCGGAACCCACATCTGATTCAGAGGATTTTACCTCAGCCACCAATGTCTTCTTTGAGAGGTAATCAACAATTTTATGTCAGGGGCTCTTATGGAAGTTGCACCACTTCTCGGTATCTTTCTTCATCTTCCCATTTTCCTTATTTTCTTGCGGCTTGGACTGGTTGTGCTGAGGTTGCCCATATTTTATTTGTCCTTTGTTCTGTAGGTTGGGGCTGCCCTTTCCCTGCTTCTGCTATGAGGGTTTCCCAGACCCAAACTGTCACATCTTTTGTTTAATCTTCTTCTCAATTTTGACAGTGTATCGATATGTCGTGCCCAAGGATGAGATTTCCAAAGAGTCCATTTATGTCTATATGTATCTATGTATACCACCGCAGTACTTGAGAACTAGATGTCACTCATAATATTTAATACCCAACTTCATGCGGAATGTATGGAAGACATTGGTGAACTCTGGCACTGTTTGGTCTCTTTCCTCCCGTAGTGTGGTACATCTTGTATACAAGTTGTCATAACTTCAAAGAGGGTAGTATTATTCCTTAATAGCATCCTTGAAGGAACCCCAAGTGGGTGCAACTGAAAATAATGTGGATCCCTCTATTTCCTTTTTTTCACAGAAAGTCTCCCACCAATATTTGACATGGGGAATGGCTTTGAGGAGCACAAATGTAATATTTTCCCTATCGGAAAAATTGTGGATAGAAAAATACCCTTCTATAAGGTTTAACCTTTTATCTACAACATCCACATCTATTTGACCTTCAAATATAGGAATATCAAAACCGGTATGTACCTTGAAGGGGGTGGTGCCTCTTATTGAAGTGGATGTTTCTCTTATCTGTAGCCGTCGAAGGATTTGTACAAAGTTGTCCATCATCTCATTCCTAAGTTGCTCAAGGGATTCCTAGAGCAACATTTTAAAAGGATCTCATATCTCTTCGTCTTTTGTTTCACCCACCATGGATGGTTTCTTTGGCGTGTGAGAGAAGTTGTCCTCAAGAGAAACAAGCTCGAGACCCAACTCTCTATACCCTAACCGCATCGAGGTTATGCATTAAAAAAATGACAAGGAGTAGACTTCTCTGATACCAATGATCTAGATTTATGAGCGGAACGAAATGAAACCAAATATTTATAATATTAACATAGAGACACAGTGAAAAATAACAAAGATACAGAAAAAATTGACTTATATTAAATAAGAAATATGCTAAAATATGTAAAATGTAGACTAAAAACAAGCTTTCTAGAATGGTGGCAGCTTATCTCTGAGAAGAGATGTGGCAGCTATGGTCATTTGCAAGAATATGAGTACAATGAGGATCTGAAGGCCTTTTTACAATAAACATGAATTCGAAAACCCTAGACATCCAAAAACCTAACCCTAGGATATGAAGTGCCAAAATTCATGTGGGCATAGTTGGGGTAAGTTAGTACATCAACTTCCCAAATGGGTTCATACCTAGGGCATATGGATCAGGGTCATAGGACGATGCAAACATGCAAAGCGGGGTGAGAACTTATCCTATATGTCAGTGATGGTATATACCTTTCAAAGGCACAATCAGGTTGAAGAAAACCAAAAATCCTTAAAACCTTGGTCAAAACCACTTCAAATTAGGTCTTATACTGCACAATTAGTCCATATGGTCTCAAAAATAGGAAAGATAGCATAAAAACTATATAAAATGGGTAAATGTTTTCTAAAAATATTAAAAATAATAAATGTTACCATATCATTTGATTTTTTAACCCACATAGTGCTTTTGAGTCCATTTCACCCACGATCTTCCATTGAAAATTATGGGAGCTATGATCAACGAAATTGGAAACCATCTGGACCAAGTAAGTGCTCATCTTGTACTCTTCCATTTCTATGGTTTATGTTTTAGATTTAGTCTTCAATTTTTGAGTTTTGGAGGATGTAAGGTCGACACCAGGGTGTACGCGGGCTATAGTTCACTCGGTCACGTATATGACCCTATGTACGCGAGAAAAGAGAAGCATTCCTGCGTATATCGAGCCCTATACATGATTGTTATACTTTTAGCCCATGTACAACTCCGTGAATAAGGTTTTTAATAAAATGTGAGTCAAAATTTGATGTTTCGTTTGTAGAATGGTGATTGAATGGAGAAAGAGGGAGAACGAGAAGGTTGATGTTACAATAGAAAGAGATATGAGGGCCGAAAAATCTTTACAAATATGTGGGATCTATAAATTTTGTTCCATAAAATGAATGAGGGCCCAAGTGAGGTTGCTCCAAAAATTGATAAACTACTAGGATCTGGAGATTGAGGCCTTCAATATTGATGAGAAACCATTGAGAATTGAGATGGATGACATCTACTTTATGATATGGTTTCCTCATCGAGGCGAGGTGGTGAATATCAAGGCTCGAAGGTCTGGAGGTGGGAGGTCTATGAACGAGTACATCGCCACCTACTATTTTGCAAACACAGAGAAAGTGGGGAGCCAACTCCCTATTAGGGTGATTGAGAACCTCGGTCTAAATATCATCATCTTAGTACTATGTTGTGGAGTCTTTGAGACCCATGGTTTATGATTGGTGCACCTCACTACTAGCCAACATGAAGATCCAACTATTTGACTACAAACTCAAGAGGATGAGTAAATTTGGGTTTTCATCCATTTTGTGTAGTTATTTCTTTGAGAGGGTTCCATCTCTTATCCCTTGAGTGGAAGTTCTTCCACATGATCTATGTGATCCATCCATGACTCAGTGGACCGATGTGATGAGGTGGTTGGGAGGTGGTTGGGAGGTGGTAGGGTACCAACCCCATACAACGATGAGTTATTTCACTGGTGGCGATGACAGATCATTTCCATCGATGACTATCCCTATGAGGGGATCGACTACTGAGGGGATCGTGACATGCCATTACCACCAGGATCCGCATTTGGAGAGATTGGTGAGAATTTGACTTTAGAATTTGACTTTTGTGTATTTGATTTTTTTTTTTTTTTTGATAAATGAAAAACAAAAATGCAAATATTTTTGTATGGTATCATATATTAACATTTATTTCTTTTACGTGGATGTAGGTCCATGACAACCAGACATATACCAATGAAATCAATGCAGGGGTTGAGGATATGATATGGTTGATGAGGATGTAGAGAGAGTCCTTCATAATGTGCAGGGAAATTTATCTCATCTGACACATAGGATTCCTATGGTCCAGGTGGAGGATCTGCCAGAGGCTATGCAGAGGTAGGTTTTGGTTATACCCCATGCATGGGTGAGACTCTTTCAACGTCTCACAAATGATATAGTGTGCTATAATGATACACATCTGGGACCTCAAGATTAAATGCCATGGTTATATGATGTATCAGCCATATATGTATTTTTTAGGGCCAAAAGCCCAATTTTGTACTATGACACCATATTTTTTGGACTTAAAGGATGAAATATAAAAATATTTTGGTCTTCATATTTACTTACATATCTTACAATGGATGAATGTATGTGTCTTCTTTACCTATTTATGTGAAAGATGCCAATATAACATGTAATTAGCATATGCATCGGATACTTGATTAGACCTTATAGGTATATATTATAAGTAATAAAACCAAAATATCGTTCCAAAAGTCGTACCTGAAAGAAACGTCGAAGTAATGTAGGATCTCTTATCTTATACCTTTCATTCAATTGACATACCACTAACTGGGAATCCGGGAGAACTTCTAAATATCGAATACCATGTGAAATGGCATCACATAATAGCTTTATAACGATGTTATACTTAGCCACATTATTTGTTGATCGCTCCAAACAAATGCCTCCCGAAGACACCATTTGTCCCTCGAGAGAATAGATAACCCAAGCAGTAAAAGCCTTTTTCCGAGTACAATGACTGGCACCATCTACGAATCCTAAGAACATCGAAGATCCTATTGGCATATTCCAACCAAGGGAAAACTCAATAAGCAAGTCGATGACACAAAAGAATAAAGAGAGAAATATATACACTAACATACACTACTATACAAAGGTCACGCTCGAGCTTGAGGGCTCAAGCATAATACCTTTTAAGGTAGATCCCATTTATGGGCTCGTCCAACACATTCCCCTCATAATATTCTAACTCATAGGCTCCTTTTTTGAGCACACATCTCATGATATAAGGACCGTGCCACATGGGATTGAATTTTCCTACCCTTAATGGTTCTTTAGCTTGGTCATAAAGAAGAACCAAGTCACCCTCAACGTACTGTCGGGAACATACAGACTTATAGTACTGGACCTTAACACTTCATTTATTCTCCTTGATGGATACAAGGGAATCTTTATGTTGCTCATCGAGTTGCTCTAAGTGTTATATATATATATATATATAATATAACTCAGAAATAACCAATAATAAACTCAAAACATTCACCATAAAAATGAACACAAGAAATAGACAAAACCCTTGAGGTAGGGTAACACCATATATTAATCCTTTAGGAAGGATAAAATTCTCAAGCAATACTTGCTTGTACATCAACAATATTTTTTTCCATGCCAATTACATTACTTACACTTCCTTATATATCATTCTCTATCTCCTAGGAACATTATAGAGAATATATCTTCTAGAAAGCCCATTTATTATCTCTAACTACCCATTTATTCTATGTAACTACCATAGTGGGACTTACCTAGTTCACCTTTCATTGAATAGCCTCCACTAATAGTATGTAACTCTCATTATCATTGGGTACCTACCATATTACCAACCATATTACCTCTCTAGGTATATTACATTCCACCCCCCTTAAGAAATTTTCATCCTCGAAATATGAGAAGAGACCATACGATATGACCACCTGAGAATATTATCCAACTAGTATCAAGTATGACCATCCATACATCTTAATGGAAGTTTAATATGATGTCCAACGGTTGCCTTTCCACCATGATCTTTCTCTGCATCATGTCTAAGTTTCCATGGAATCAATTCTCTATCCTAATGTCATCTTGTACTGTTGGTAGGCCTCCATGCACCTCTTGATTAGTTTCCTTTCTGGTTCCCCACTGGTGCATAAGTGTGTGGATGCTCACGCCCTTTCCTGGATGATTGTTATTTCTCGATGTGATTTGGATGGAAATATACCACAACTATAGGAATCTACTCTTTTTTCTTCAAATCTATAACATAGTCTGCCTCAGAGTCACTGACTACCTTAGATTCTTCAATTTTTCGTCCCATGGCTTTGATTCATTTAATGCTATAAACTTCGGACTCTATAATAAATTTTGTGCTTACTGTCGTGGGCCCTTATTTATTACTAAGAGACACATCCTTCAATGTAATTTTCTTTTTCTTGTACCATAGATTCAAAAACTTCTTTTGCACATTAATATTAACTATGCCAATTGAATCCATCCAAGGATATCCCAAAACAATATCCACATCACCCTTATCTATAGCATAAAAGTCTGAATGCAACACATATTTGTCTATACTTAGCTTCAAATCTTGAAAAAATTCAACATTTTCACTTTCAACATGTGTGCTTTAAATATTCTTTGCAGGAACTTGCAATCTATTAACCAACTAAACATTGATAAAATTATGCATGCAACTAGGGTTAATAGAAACATTGATATTTTCTTTCTGAATACATCCCTGAATATGTAATATAGATTTTCCATATGAAAATAAACCCTTGGTTCCTTCTTTATCCGTAATATTGGCATGGGACCACTTCTCTAAAAATAAATTTTCATATTCTGTATTTGAAAGTGCATGAATCTGTTCAAAGTTAACGCCTCTCCACCATACCCTAGCCTATTCTAGTAAATTCAACGCTAGCCAAAATCACCATTGATGTCACCATAATGAATTTATATTTTGGATATATTCTTCAATACTAAGACCATCATCTTTTCCAATAAAATGAAACTTTCTTTCCATAACCCCAAAATAAACTAGGGTTTATAAAAATAACTTACTGTGCAAACATGCGGCTTTTTTCCAAAAAAACCTTGAAAACTGTTGAATTTAAAATGCTCATAAATTTACTTCTCGGACTCTATTTTGGCTATTTTGTTTTTTTTATATTGGGTATTTTTCTGAGAGGAATCCAAATATCCAATTGGTTTCTGAAAATTCTAAGCAAAAAGTCTTAGATTTGAGCCTAAAGTGCACCGCCCCCCTTTTTTTCTTAAAAAAATATGCAAAAATAACCAAAAACATTTCTCTTCTTGCCCAAGGAAAGAGCTCTGATACCAATTTTTATATATCTATACTATATCTACAAATATAACTCAAAAATAAACAATAATAAACTCAACACATTCACCATAACAATGAACACAAGAAATAGACAAAACCCTTGAGGTAGGGTAACACCATCTATTAATCCTTCAGGAAGGATAAAACTCCTCAAGAAATACTTTCTTGTACATCAAAAATATTTTTCACCATGCCAATAACATTTCTTTCACTTCCTTATATATCATTCTCTATATCCTAGGAACATTCTAGAGAATGTATCTTCTAGAAATTCCATTTATTATCTCTAACTACCCATTTATTCTATGTAACTAGCATAGTGGGCCTTATTTAATACCATGGTGGACCTAGTCCACCTTACATTGAATAGCCTCCACTAATAGTATCTAAAACCCATTCTCATTGGGTACCTCCCATATTGCCTCCCCAGGTATATTACAAAGTGTACGATGCGTTCTTCGAGATCCATCGTGTTAGGTAGGAGCTTGATCGCTGACTTAAGAGAAGGGATCCTGCATTCAATAGGAAGGACCGACTCCACTCCATCGACTAATTGAAACAATGAGAAACCAGTGGAAGTATTTATTGTAGTTTGGTATGCCCATAGATCAGGGTAAAGCATCACATTCCAGTTGGATTTACTCTTCCTGATAGTTTTTTTCAAAATGGCTTTTAGAGATTTATTCATGGCCTCTACTTGTCCATTTTTCTGGGGATAGTAGGGCGACGAATGATCCTATTTAAACCCCAGTTTTGATGGTAAATCTTTCATAATCTCGTTCTATAAGTGACTACCATGATCAGTGAAAATCTCCTTCAGGATTCTGAATTGGGCTATAATTTGATTGAATGTGAAAATTTTTGCAATCTCGTCATCAGATTTAACAGTAGGCATGGCCTCATCCCATTTAGTAAAATAATCCACGACCATGATAATATGATGGTTCCCCCCAGTCGAGGTTGGGTTGTACTCCATGAAGTCCACCCCCCACTTGGTGAATGGAAATATGATGATGAATGGATGAAGAGGGGTAGGGTGAAATCACATATTACAAGCGAACACTTGGAAAGTGTGACACTTCTTGACCGCATCTACACAATCTTTAAAAATTGACGGCTAAAAATAGCCAACTCGCAATATTTTTTGGGTTGTCACAAGCCCATATAAGTGACCACCACATGCCCCACTGTTAGAGTCATTGAGAATGGCTTCATCATCCTCATGAATCAAAAAAATATGAAAAATAGTATCCACCCCTCGACGATACAACATGTCACCGATAATGAGGTAGCTTTTGTCCTGATGGCGTATACGTCGTTGGTCATCTCTCGAAAGATTTTGGGGAAACTTCAGAGTTTGAAGGTAGATTAAAATATGTCCATACCAGGGATCCAAATACAATATAAGGAAGATGTGTTCATCAAAGAATGAATCATCATGGAAAATATCTCATGCTTCCTAGGGAAGCCTGAAATCAAGATCAAACTTCTAAAAAATTACAATCCATTTATTGTATTTCCCCCCTATGGTACACCTTGTAAGGAAGTATTGAAATGGATTGATATCAGAAACCATGGTAGTGTTATAGAGTAAGACATAGTGACGTAATCCTTGCACCACATTTATGACTGCTAAGGCTAGCTTCTCTACGTGAGAGTACTTCAGTTCAGGATGAATTAGATTTTGGATAAGGTAATAGTTAATGTTCTCATGGAGCTCATCATCTTCCTGAATAAGAACCATACCAATAACCCCTTCAGAAGCAACAATATAAAGAAGAAAATATCTATTATAGTTCAGGGGCTTCAACAAAGGTGTTGACACTAGGGATTTCTTAAGAGAATCAAAGGACTCCTAGGCTCACTCATCCCATAGGAATAGAGTATTGTTTTTCAAGAGACGCGTGAAAACCTTAGTTATATTGGCATAGTTAGCTATGAAATGACGTAGGAAGTTAGCCTTCCCCTGTAAACATTGAAGTTGTCAAATATTGCGCAAGGGAGGCAATCAAAGTATTTCCTCAACCTTCATGGGGTCCACCATGATCCCATGCTCAGAAACTGTGAATCCCAAAAGGTGGTCAGACCTAATGAAAAAGATTCATTTGTGCGGGTTCAAGCGAATGCAATAGTTGCGACATGTTTCAAGCACTAGTCGAAGGTGAGTTGGATGATCAACCCTCTTGTGGGAGTGAGTAGTGAGATCATCCAGATATGCTTCGACTATATGCTTAAGGTCATGGAACACGAAGGTCATGGAATGTTGAAAATTTTCTCTAGCATTTTAAGGCCTAAAATCATTTTCCGATACACAAATGTACCCCAAGGACAAACGAACATAATCTTATGTTGATCCTCAGGTTTAATTTGAATTTAATTGTAACCTAAAACTACGCCCATAAAATAAAATACTTCACTTTCCACACACTCATGAATAATTTGATCAATAAATGGAGTGGGGAAGTTATCTTTAGGACAAGATTTATTCAGGTCCCTAAAATCCATATATATATATATGTGTTAACACTCCATAAATTCTGAGAGGTTGTCAAAGTAGAAGAAATTTACAAGAGGTAACTTTATCCAACCACTTCGAAACTGGAATCTAGCCCTACCAGCTTCAGAGAGGGATCTCTCTGTATGATTTAGCTATATTTTAACTTTGAGATGTTAGGCTAGTTAAACAAAATAAGATAGAATGGTTTGTTGTTGTTTTTGTTAAGTTGGTTGAAAAGGGTTTTACACCTCCATTGGGCTATGGGGTCTGTACTATAAAAATAGAGGTCTAAACATAAATTAAAAGATTCTTTTCACAGGGCAATATAATGCATTCACTAGATTATTTAGTAGTAAAGTGATGAATAGCAGAAAAGATGAGAATATCAATTAAAGTAAAGAAGCATTTAAGAATTTCTTCACTGTAATATCAGAAAGATAAACATTTAGATCTTTGAAAGCTGGAAACATGGTATACAAAGATATATCCTAGAACATGAGCTACTTTTAAAAGATTAGATAAGAAAACAATATGACAACTAAGGGAGAAACAAATTTAACATAGAAAAGAAAAGATCACCAATGAATAACACTCGAAGAATCCTGTGAAACATCCCTTTGTATTATTGGAAGATCTCTTGATAAAAATTACAGTCTTTATGGCTTATAGGGCATAAAGATCAACCCCTAGTACTTCAAAGTTTGAAGTATTTATAATCAAAAATTACATATGATCCTATCATTAAAGATTAGGACGTGGAAAATTCTAAATTTAGCTAACTAACTCAATAAGATACAAAATTTTAGGAACTGTTTGATGATGTGTTGAAATCTTCATGCTGATTTCTAGGGTAAACCATTGATGAGTCCTCTGCATGACCTCATCTAATTGGATAGCTGACTAGGCTTGGACACCTCATCTCCTACTCAATCAGATTGCATAACTCTTCCCATCGAAGGTGACTGGGAACGACGACGTTGAGTAGTCTTCGATATACTTCATCCATCTCTGTATACTTGGAAAAAGTTGGCTTAACGATGAAAATGTATCGGATCTCGTGTTGTATGTTGATGTCTGACTGTAAGGATTCTAAGAATGCTTTGCCTGTGATAATGCCCTATATTCCCGAGAATTTTGAACTATCTTTAGCCACGGTAGCTAGTTTCTTTTTATAATCATAAAGTGTCATTAACTTGTCATTTATGACCCTTAAGCCAGGGAGGCCTTTCTTCTGCAGAGCTTCAATTTTGCTGAAAAATATTTGCACTCCTATGTCCATAGTCTAGACTTTTTCCTCTAGCTGTAGAATCAGTCCTCTTTTGGTCAGGACCCTCTTGAACTCGAGGATGGTATCTATCCTATCTTCAATTTTCAAATCCTCTAACTCTTCTCTAGTTTTTGAATTCAGGAATGTAATGATCTCAGTGGCTTCTATGGGAATCTCTCCCAGTTCTCCTCTTATTTTCTCAATAGCCTGCTTGCTTCTTTGCACTGGTTCATTTTGCTCGAACATGATTTGTACCATAGGCCTTATTTCATTTACGGAATTGGTTATATCCATCTAGACACTTTCCTTGACCTCAGCAAGTGTTTTGCCTATCTTTGTTTGCTTTTGAAGTTGTTGCAATTCTTGTTTGAGCTTGTTTGATGTTTGTTTCTCCTTGGATTAGTTGGTTTGGTAAGAATACTTGAGTTCCTAAAGGTTCTCAACCTCCTTTTTAAGTCTGTTAATCTTTGTCTCTTGCAAATTCATCTCTTCCTTGGATTTTTCCAGTTCTACTGTCCTCTCCAGAGCTGTCAGTGGAGTTGTTGAGGGAATTTATGTTGAGGGAATTCCCATTGTAGGTGTTGTGCTTACTCCCATGAGTGGAACTGCACTCAATGGAATGACTTCCATAGGCTTTGATTGTTCCTTCTCTTTCATTAACCTTTCCAGTTCTGCTTCCATCTCTTTCAACTATGCATTCTGCTCCATGATTAGCTTGAGCATCTCATCCTTTTCCCCTTCTGTGTTAGCTATCTCCTTTGCCTATGAATCTTTCGTTGGTGGCAATTTCAACTATTTCCTCAGAGATGCTATATCAGCATTTTTATTTTTTAACATCTCCTCGATTGCTTTGACATTCGACAGGTCATACCCGATCTTGAGGACCAATTCTTCCAACATCTTAATTCTATTATCCTTTGCAAAGGATGATATCTTTTCTAATTTCAGCTATGTCTGAGCATTTCTCAGAGATACCTATAATTTAGCAACCATAGTAGAAGCATTTTCCAATGTGGAGAAAACCATTTCTCCAGTTTGCCTGTGCAGATTCATCTAATCAGCGGGATGGAAATCTCTGGGATGAAACTCAAATGTTGCTCTTTTGTAATCAGTGATGGATTTTGGGTCCAGCACCTGTGCTTGCAGGAAATCCATGTGCATTCTACCCTTTTTTGTATTGAATGAATACAACAATATGTGCTATGTCATCGATGACTGCTTCCAAAACTGAGCATAAGTAATTTTGATCAACATCTAATTTTTCTTTTTGATCAAGTCATACTTCTCAAACACACTCAACTTTGGTCCTAGTTTACTCGATTGGTCGACTAGTGGAGTATTCGTGTGCTTCTTAGGAAAAAATGTAGACATGATCTTATTGTTGCTTGTGCTAAGGAGTGGTCGATCATTTTTCATAGTTGCAGTGGATTGGATTTCCTTTTCACCAGCCATGTCAAGTGTATGACTAGTTTTTGGCCTTTTGGTGTGTAATTGGAAATATTTTGCCAAGACTTCGGTGACGGAAGGTGAATTATCCTTCCTGGGTCTTTTCTCCTTGGGAACCTATGGTGTAGTATTCTATGAGATGATGACTGAAGGGTCCCACTGTTCTATCTCAACCAGTGTGTTCGGTTCCCATTCTATTTGATTTGTGAACTTCTCTATCTTAGGCTTGGGTGTATGAACATATGGGAAATTTTTATTTTTAATCCTCATCTAAGAAATTATCCCACATGGATCATAGTGCCATATGAAATTAACATAAAACTTCATTTCTTTCAACAGTCTGTCTGCTTCCTCCCTGGCGCCTTGACTATTGCACATGAAAGACCCTATTTGCCCTTTAATTCTTAGTTGTTGTTTCTTTTTTAGAGACACAAAATTTATGTCATCGGAGTTAATCATTTACCTTATGTACTCCAAGGAAAATATCCTAACGGGAAGATACTTGGGCAGTTTGTATGGAGCTAACTCGCATCCATATACTCTGATCTTGGTGTGGTTTTGGTAAAGATACCAGTCTCCAATTTTTGCAAGGTCTGAGAGGTGTAAAATCCTCTGAATCTCCTCATTTATTCTTGGTTCAGGTCTGCCACTGAGCATGGTCACCACTGGATGATAGAATTGCTCGATAAACTGTTTGAAATTGAATTTTGTTGAATTTTGTCTGAGTAGTGAAGTCCAAGCTATTACCGCCTGCGGTCTCCCGTCCTTGTCCATTTTCTGCATTGAAAAAGAGAGCATGTCCACTCGAAAGAAACTGAACATGTAGGCTAGTATTGAGGAATACCAGAACATGAATTTTGAGGAAAAAATTGAGAACTGCTCGTGAATATTGTCCTCCAAGAAATTGCTATAGTCGAACTGAGTGGTGGGTCTTTCTTCTATGGAGAAGATGGAAAAAAAACCCAATATGGGTTCATCCACCCATTTGTCAGAAAAATAACCAAGAAGAGCACATAGCGATGAAATGAATTGGTTTCCCTTCTCTGAGAATAGGGAGGAAGGGTATGGGGGATTTGTCTTGGGGATCTGAGTAGCCTGAGGGAGGAAAAGATCGAAAATCTGGGCTCTCTGAGGGAATGATAGTTTCTAGTATAGCTCTGTGATGACTTTGAGATTGAAAGGGGAGGTAGATTCAGTTCTTGGTATCTACATCATCTAATCAATGGCCTCTAGTGTGATGAAGAACAAAGTTTTGCCTGATGAAGATACTATGTCTATCTAGTCAGGGAGGTAATGAACCAGACATTTGAGGGCAAATTCAGGGAAATGGTGAACCTGGGGGAAACGATACAGAGAAAGTTTGGACTCCCAGAGCCCAATTTCATCGCTCTGATCTAAGAAAGTCTCTTTGAGCCATGACTGCAAATCTGCGAAGTCAAATTCACACATGGTGTCTACAATTAAATGATCTTTGTCAGCCAAATGGATCCTATCGAGATCAATAGGAGGCGAGAGGAAAGGATTTTCCTCGGCTTCTTCTTTATTGGATTTTGGTGCCATCACTGTGAAAATACATGCAATTCAAACAAAATGTTAGTGGAGATGATTGTGGTTTTGGACAGCTAACTGGAACAGAGGTAAGACATGGATAATATCTCTGGTGCGAGGAAAAATTAAGCAATGGGAGAATGAACGAAAAGAGTAGTTTTGATCAAACAGATACCTGTTGGGCATGGGGGATAGATCAACAAACTAACGGATGCCCATTGGAGAGTTCAGAAATACCTCTTTCATGCTTAGAGTCGCCTGCTCTCCCTATTCATCTACTGCAGCTAAGAAATTAATATCAAGAGCATGGAAATTGGATTCAGCCATTAACTTTGCTAGACCTTGACCTTTAATCAATTTAGTAGGCTTAATCTCTATGTCATACTCCAGAATGATAGCAATCCATTTTACTCTTCTGCCATCTGGATTGTCCTGGGTTAAAATGTCCTTCACTACTGTGTTCAGAACGTATGTGATGGTGTGGAAATGGAGAATATATAATATAAAGTCCTTTATGTCTTTTACCAGGGCAAAAGCTTGTTTGTCCATTATTTTATAATTCAAAGCAGCATCTCTTAAAGATTTACTGAAAAAAGATATGGGTTGTTCATATCCTTCATTGTTTTTCTGTAGTAATACTGTTGCAATGGTATGTTCAGAAGTGAAAGAAAAAATGTAAAAATCCTTGGTGAAGTCAGGACTGATCAAGACTGGAGCCTGTGTGAGTGCATGTTTAACTTGTTCAAAAGATTGCCTGGATTCAGTGTCCCATTTTATTTTTGTGTCCTTTTTTAACATGTTTCTAAGAAGCTCAGCCAGGTTAGGTATGAATCTTCTCAGAAAGTTTATTTTTCCAATGAAAGATTGTAACTCTTTGATATTCCTTGGGTGTTCCAATTTTTGAATGGCTTCTATTCTGCTGGGATCGATCTTAATTCTGTCCTTAAAGATTATGTTCCCCAATAGTTTACCTTCCTCTAATTCGAAAAGGCTTTTCTTAGGATTTAGAGAAATCCCAAATTTCTTGCACTTCTCAAACACTCGTCGAAGATGTCACAAGTGCTCTTCATCGGACTGGGAATAAATAGTTACGTCATCCAGATAAATGACAATAAATCTGCCAATTTCTTCCACAAAAGTAATGTCCATCACTCTTTGGAAATTTTCCCTAGCATTCATCAAATCAAAAGGAATTTTCACGTACATGAAGGTACCCCAAGGTGTTGTGAAGGTTGTTTTCTCTTGGTCATCTGGATGAACAAGAACCTGGTTATAGCTGGAGAAACCATCCAGTAAGGAGATTCGGTTGGATCCAACTACCTTTTGTAATATGTGGTCCATTTTTGGCAGTGGGTAGTTGTCCTTTAGGGAAACCTTGTTAAGGTTTCGGAAATCAATGAAAAGCTTGATTTCCCCCATTTTTCTTTCGGGTCAGGACCAGATTTGAAACCCATTTGGAAAATCGTAAAGGAACTATGATTTTAGCATCATACATATTTTTTATTTCTTTTTCTATCAGAGGAAGTAACTTGGGATTGATTCTCCTAAGTTTTTGTCTAAAATGTTTTTGATCTTGTTTTATCAGGATCCTATGTTGAATGATGCTTGTGTCATAAGATTTTAAGTCTTCATAACCCCAAGAAAACACGTCCACATATTCCTTGAAAATTTCAATGTATTTGAGTTTTTGCTAAGGGGGTAAAGATTTGGAAAGTTTTACCATCTTGGGTTTCTCTTCTGTCCCTATGTTATAGTCTTCAACCTCTTTCCCACTGGCTTCAATTTTAGGTTTTTTAGCTACATCATTAAAATCAAATAAGTCTTCTAACGGAACTAAACCCCTAGGTAAAACATTACTCTTTAAATGAAAAACATCAGAATCTATATCATCTTCACCTGATTCTTCTGAATCTATTTTATTTATACTATTATTTCCAAAAATAGCTTTATTCACATTTTTGTCATCATTTTCTAAGTCTATGTTTGTACACTTGAAATATTTTTTACATTGTAGAAAATCTTCAATTTGGTCATCGTTCCCAAATACCTGCCAGTATCTGATGTTTTCCAGGACAGTCAGTCTACACTTTACCTCCACCGTGTATGGTCGAGTGGAATGAAAAGGTATCTTGCATGTAGCTGCTGATGTAGCTAAACCATCTGCTAAAATGTTCTGTCCCCTGCGCATCACCTGCAAATCTACTTCAGTGAAACATTGAAGGGCATCCAAAACAACGTTCCTATAAGCTCTAAGCTTGGGATGTTTTGCTGCATACTCACCTTTAATTTGTTTTATAACTAATTCAGAATCGTCTCTTACCATGATTTGTTTGGCACCAACCTTCTTTAGTAGATTCAGGCCGAGGATCAAAGCTTTGTACTCGGCTATCTTGTTAGTGCATTGAAAATTCAGTTTGTAAGAATGGTCTTCTGAATACCTAGATTTGTGATTGTGCAACCAAACTCCTGCTCCAGCTCCTTCTTTACTTACAGCTCCATCGAAGTCCATGCTCCAGAAATTTGTTGGCAATTCTTCACTTATTGCGAGTTTCTTCTCTTTTTCCTTAGTGATTTCTTGGCCTTCGTTTGGGTCAAATGTATCTTCTTCCAGCTGAGTGATTTTTTCTCCCATATCACTGTCATTATACAGGATGAAGGAATCTAGATCAGAGTGAGTAGAGTACAGAGCATAGTTATGGGGATTTTCCTGGCTACTGACCATATATTTCATCAGCGTCTCTCTGTACAGTCTTCTATGCTGTTCGAATACTGTGATGGTGGCATATGACATATCCAACTGCAACGTACCTTTCAACTTGGCCCCCCAAGACCTGGACAACAACATACCATATTTCAGGGGAATGTCCGCAAGCACAACATCCATAACCATGCTTTTTGCTGGAATCTCAACTAGGGTGATACATAAGTCCTTGATCAGCCCGATACATCTGAATTTGCTGGAGTCAAGAGAGTGTAAATCTGTGTAAGGTCTGGTGACTTCGAGTCCAAGTTTTTCCATCACTGCTTTAGGCATCAGGTTATGGGAAGCACCCGAATCTAACATAGCATTGTGCAGAATTAGGTTGTGTATATTAAGGCTGATGTAAAAAGGAGTGACAACACCAATTTCAGTCTGACCATCAACTTCAGGGCCAAACAGGAGTTCAGGTTGATCATCGATAAGATTTACCGTGTTCGAATGGTTTGTCGATCCAACGGTTAAGGACTTCATGCCTATATCAGGCTCAATGCTTAGTTCTTTGATCACCTGTGATTAGTAAGCATTCTTACTCATCAACTCGGAAAGGGGAATGGGAATTTTCACTTTGGCTAATTCCCCTTCAAGGCTGAAAGGAGTAGGTGCTATGCTTTGGCTCAACAATTCTGATATGTCCACCATAGTTTTCTGGATGGAAGTATTTGGTCGGTTGGTTGATGAAACCTCAGTCTGTGTTGATCTTTGTAAAATGGTAGAGTTTCTTTTTGTTGGAGTTTCAGCATTATCTTTCTCAGAGATCTTCTTGGTAGAAGGCTCAGAGGTTTTCTTGGTTTCGACTATTTTCTTCATTTCGGTTACCTTTTTTGGGGAATTTTCATCTATCGTTTTACTTTGCAGGTTGTATTGCCTGTGTACCTCCATAATGGAATTTTCAAATGCCTATTGTTTGGTCTCTTTGGCTTACTCAATCAACTCTGTTTGAGAAAGAAGGAAAAGTTCTTGCTCTTCCTGAGTAAGGAAAATGGATTCGTTATCATGAATGCCCATGAGGTTTATGTGTGTGTCCTCTAATTCTTCAATTCCCTCTTCACTTTCATCGAGATAATTTTCCTGTAGGGGTGGTCTAATCTATTGATCAAGACCCCTCTATTCTCTTTGATCCCTAGGATCTCTTTGCCTAATTTGAGGAAGATTTCTTCTAAAGTTAGGATTTTGAATTTGTGGAGTCTGTGGGTTTTATCTAGGAGGATTTCTTTCGGCTATAGTAAGTATTTCCATCATCCTTTCCATTTCTCTAGATAAGGAATCCAGTTTGGCATCAGAAGAATATGTGGAAGGTTCCTCTTTAATTGTGACTCTCCTTTACGTCCTCTGTCGTGTCCTTTTAGCCAACAGGTTGGCCTCTACACTTATTGCGCTTATCTGCATGTCCTCCAGAGTGGTAGAGTTTCTTTCCCTTAATTGATACGACATATCAGCGTCGAAAATGTCAGGGAATTTTATCAGTGCCAAACCTTGTGGGGGATTAATATCAGCTGGAATCGTATTGTACAGATTATTGAATTGGGTGCAGTAGTCTTGTACTATCTCTCCTTGATTCCTTCTGATGTTTTCGTATTCTGACAAGATCTAGAGAGGATTTTTCTTTACCTCCCATCTGTCCAGAAAACTTATTTGAAATGCTGTAAGGTTGACCACTGAAGCAGAACGTAATCATTTGTACCATTTCTTAACATCCCCAGTCAGACTTTGTGCAAAAAGTCTCATTTGAACGTCAGCTTCATCCACTTCCTGCAAGTCAAAATAGTCATTCATTTTATCAACGTGTTGTTGTGTGTTCAAGGACCCTGTACCATTGAACTGTGGGAGTCTCGTTTGATAGTCTTGGGGCATGTCATTTAAAGGTGTAGCCAACACCAAGGGAGCATATCTAGTTGCCATGATAGGTGAAGGGGGTGGGACAACAACCTGGATGATAGGTGGGGTGGTGGAAGAAAATGAGGAGGATGAGGGACTAGCCGGCACAAAGTGAGCGGTTTGAGGTTTTGCAGTGGGAGATAGTATTTCAGGGGTCCGAGGTTACAGGATGGTTGGATCTAAAATGGTTTCAGTCACAATGATATCAGATTTCATTCTAAACAGACTTTGTTCAAAAATAGTGTCAAAGTCGAGATCTTGAAGGGCAACAAGTTCCTCTAGAAGAGAAGGGGACCTGTGAAGGGGACTATGACTCCATGAACATTCTGCAATGGTCTTCTTTCTGAGTAGCTGTTCTGGATTATCGGTTGCTATCGTAGGTTCCACGTCTGGGTGGGATCTAGTATAAGCTCTTTTAGGAGCCAAATTTTTAATTTTTATATATTTGTATTTTTATGAATCTAAAATTACTATGTACAAGCATTTAACAACCTCTGAACATTATTTCTTTCTCAGATTTATAATTTGTTCAGAAACAAAGTTTTCGTCTAGGGAAAAAGAAAACGTGGGGTTGAATGTTTGTTCAGTTTCCCATTATGGTCGCCACTATGTTAACACTCCGTAAATTCCCAGAGGTTGTCGGAGTAGAAGAAATTTACAAGAGGTAACTTTATCCAACCACTTCAAAACTGGAATCTAGCCCTACCAGCTTCAGAGAGGGATCTCTCTGTATGATTTAGCTATATTTTAACTTTGAGATGTTAGGATAGTTAAACAAAATAAGATTGAATGGTTTGTTGTTGTTTTTTTTTAAGTTGGCTGAAAAGGGTTTTATGCCTCCATTGGGCTATGGGGTCTGTATTATAAAGATAGAGGTCTAAACATAAATTAAAAGATTCTTTTCACAGGGCAAGATAATGTATTCATTGGATTCTTTAGCAATAAAGTGATGAATATCAGAAAAGATGAGCATATCAATTAAAGTAAAGAAGCATTTAAGAATTTCTTCACTGTAATATTAGAAAGATAAACATTTAGATCTTTCAAAGCCAGAAACATGGTATACAAAGATAAATCCTGCAACATGCGCTACTTTTAAAATATTAGATTAGAAAAAAATATGACAACTGAGGGAGAAAAACATTTAACATAGAAAAGAAAACATCACCAATGAATAACACGTGAGAATCCTGTGAAACGTCCCTTTGTATTATTGGAAGATCTCTTGATAAAAATTACAGTCTTTCTGGCCTACAGGGCATAAAGATCAACCCCTGGTACTTCAAAGTTTGAAGTATTTTTAATCAAAAATTACATACGATCCTGTCATTAAAGATCAGGACATGGAAAATTCTAAATTTAACTAACTAACTCAACAAGATACAAAAATTTAGTAACTGTTTAATGATGTGTTGAAATCTTCATGCTGATTTATGGGGTAAACCGTTGGTGAGTCCTCTGCATGACCTCGTCTGATTGGATAGTTGACTAGGCTTGGACACCTCCTCTCCTACGCGATCAGATTGCATAACTCTTCCCATCAAAGGTGACTGGGAATGACGACTTTGAGTAGTCTTCGGTATACTTCATCCATCTCTATATACTTGGAAAAAGTTGGCTTAACGATGAAAATGTACCAGATCTCATGTTGTATGTTGATGTCTGAATGTAAAGCTTCTAAGAACACCTTGCTTGTGATACTACCCTGTATTCTCAACAATTTTGAACTATCTTTAGCCACTGTGGCTAGTTTCTTTTTATAATCAGAAAGTGTCATTAACTTGTCATTTATGACCCTTAAGCCAGGGAGGCCTTTCTTCTACAGAGCTTCAATTTTGCTGAAAAATATTTGCACTCCTATGTCCATAGTCTAGACTTTTTCCTCTAGCTGTAGCATCAGTCCTCTTTTGGTCAGGACCCTCTTGACCTCGAGGATGGTCTCCGTCCTATATTCAAATTTCAAATCCTCTAACTCTTCTCTGATTTTTGAATTCAGGAATGTAATGATCTCAATGGCTTCTATGGGCATCTCTCCCAGTTCTCCTCTTATTTTCTCAATAGCTTACTTGCTTCTTTTTACTAGCTCATTTTGTTCGAACATGATTTGTACCATAGGCCATATTTCATTTATGGACTTGGGGATATCCATCTAGACACTTTCCTTGACCGTGGCAAGTGTTTTGCCTGCCACTATTTTCTTTTGAAGCTATTGCAATTCCTATTTGAGCTTGTCTGACTTTTGTTTCTTCTTGGAGTAGCTAGTTTGGTAAGAAGACTTGAGTTCCTGAAGGTTCTCAACCTCCATTTTAAGTCTGCTAATCTTTGTCTCTTGTAAATTCATCTCATCCATGGATTTTTCTAGTTCTACTGTCTTCTCCAGAGCTGTCAGTGGAGTTATTGAAAGAATTTCTACTGAGGGAATTCCCACTGGTGCTGTGCTTACTCCCGTGAGTGGAACTGCGCTCAATGGAATGACTTCCATAGACTTTGATTATTCCTTCTCTTTCATTAACCTTTCTAGTTCTGCTTCCATCTCTTTCAACTGTGCATTCTGTTACATGATCAACTTGAGCATCTCATCCTTTTCCCCTTCTATCTTAGCTATATCCTTTTCCTGTGCATCTTCTGTTGGTGTCATTTTAAACTATTTCCTCATAGATGCTATATCGACATTTTTCTTTTCTAACATCTCCTCGACTACTTTCACATTCAACGAGTCATACCCGATCTTGAGGACCAATTCTTCCAACATCTTAATTCTATTATCCTTTGCAAAGGATGATATCTTTTCTAATTTCAACTGTGTCTGAACATTGCTTAGAGATACCTGTAATTTAGCAGTCGCAGTAGAAGCATTTTCCAACGTGGAGAAAACCATTTCTCTAGTTTTCCTGTGCAGATCCATCTGATCAGCGGGATGGACATCTCTGGTATGAAACTCAAATGTTTCTCTTTTGTAATCAGTCATGGCTTTCGGGTCCGGCACCTATGCTTGCAGGAAAGCCATGTGCATTCTACCCTTTTTTGTATCGAATGCAGACAACATTCTGTGTTGTGTCATTGATGTTTTCTTCCAAAACTGAGCATAAGTATTGTTGGTTAGCGTCTAATTTTTCTTTTTGATCAGGTCATACTTCTAAAAAACACTCAACTTTGGTCCTAGTTTACTCTGTTGGTCGACTAGTAGAGTATTCGTGTGCTTCTTAGGAAAAATTGTAGACATGATCTGCTTGTTTCTTGTGCTAAGGAGTGGCCAATCATCTTTCATAGTTGCAGTGGATTGGATTTCCTTTTCACCAGCCGTGTCAGGTGTATGACTGGTTTTTTGGGCCTTTTGGTGTGTAATTGGAAATCTTCAGCCTAGACTTCGGTGATGGAAGGTGAAGTATCCTTCCTGGGTATTCTCTCCCTGATAAACTATGGTGTAGTAGTTTGTGAGATGGTGACCGAAGGGTCTTGCTATTCTATCTCAGCCAAAGTGTTCGGCTCCCATTATGTTTTATTTGTGAACTTCTCTATCTCAGGCTTGGGTGTATGAACATATGAGAAATTTTTATTTTTAATCCTCATATCAGAAATTATCCCACATGGATCATAGTGCCATATGAAACTAACATAAAACTTCATTTCTTTCAAAATTCTGTCTGCTTCCTCCCCGACGCCTCGACTATTGCAGATGAAAGACCCTATTTTCCCTTTAATTCTAAGTCGTTGTTTGTTTTTCAGAGACACAAAATGTATGTCATCAGAGTTAATCATTTTCTTTATGTACTCTAGGGAAAATATCCTAACGGGAAGATACTTGGGCAGTTTGTATGGAGCTAACTCGCATCCATATACTCTGATCTCGGTGTGGTTTTGGTAAAGATACCAGTCTCCAATTTTTGCAAGGTCTGAGAGGTGTAAAATCCTCTAAATCTCCTCATTTATTCTTGTTTCAGGTCTGCCACTGAGCATGCTCACCACTGGATGATAGAACTGCTCGATAAGCTGTTTGAAACTAAACTCTGTTGAATTTTGTCTGAGTAGTGAAGTACAAGTTGTTACCGCCTGCAGTCTCCCATCCTTGTCCATTTTCTGCATTGAAAAAGAGAACATGTCCGCTTGAAAGACAGTGAACATGTAGGTCAGTATTGAGGAATATTAGAACATGCCTTCTGAGGTGAAAATTGAGAACTACTCGTGAATACTATCCACTAGGAAAGTGTTGTAGTCGAACTAAGTGGTGGGTCTTTCTTCTGTGGAAAAGATGGACAGAAAACCCAATATGGGTTCATCCACCCATTTGTCGAAAAAATAACCAAGAAGAGCACAAAGCGACGAAATGACTTGGTTTCCCTTCTTTGAGAACAGGGAGGAAGGGTACGGGGGATTTTTCTCAGGGAGCTGAGCAGCTTGAGGGAGGAAAAGCTCAAAAATCTGGGCTCTCTGAGGGAATGATATTTTTTGGTATAGCTCTGTGATTACTTCGAGATTGAAAGGGGAGGTAGATTTAGTTCTTGGTATCTACATCATCTGATCAATGGCCTCTGATGTGATGAAGAACAAAGATTCTCCTGATGAAGATACTATGGCTCTCTGGTCGGGGAGGTAATGAGCCTAGCATTTGAGGGTGAATTTAGGGAAATGGTGAATTGGGGGGAAAATATACAGAGGAAGTTTGGACTCCCAGAGCCCAATTTCATTGCTCTGATCTAAGAAAGTCTCTTTGAGCCATGACTTCAAATTTGCGAAGTCAAATTTGCACCTGGTGTCTATGATTAAATGATCTTTCTCAACCAAATGGATCCTGTCAAGATCAACAGGAGCCAGGAGGAAAGGATTTTTCTCAGCTTCTGATTTCTTGGATTTTGGCACCATCACTATGAAAATACTTGTAATTCAAACAAAACGTTAGTGGGGATGACTGTGGTTTTGGATGGATGACTAGAACGGAGGTAAGACATGGATAATATCTCTGGTGTGAGGACAAAGTAAGCAATGGGAGAAGGAATGGAAAGAGTAGTTTTGAGCAAACGGATACTCATTGGGCACGGGGGACAAATCATCAAACTAACGGATAAGTTAGCCAATAATAAATGGCCAATCGGTCTTTTGGATCATGAGATGGTAGGTAAAAATGAATAATGAATACAACCAGATGACGTGGTGGGTGTTGATTGGGAAGTGACCATGGCAAAGGGACTTGTAATGGGTGAAAAGGGGGAATGGGATGACAGAGTAATGAGACATGACATTTAGGGGGAAAAGTGGAGAATGATGTCATGGGGTGACGGGGGGTATGTCAGAAAGTGGTAAGTGGTACGTGGCAGGAGTATGGAGCAATGGATTCCTACCATGTAGAGAAGAGGGCCCACCAGAAAATCACTCCATTCCGGACCCCCCCCCAATCGTTAAAAGTAGACCAGTCAGGGGGGTCTGAAAACTACCATCAGCCGTCCATCAGTTCACTTGTCGTTGGACCGTAGATTTGAGCGCAATGTTTAACCAACATTCCACCCCCCCCCACCATTTAAAGCAGAATAGTCGGGGGGGGTCTAGAATTCAATCTCAACCGTGAATCTAGGCACTGATGCCTCAATCATTCAGTGAGATCGGAAGAGCGGTTCAGCAGGAAT
>CBVK0100392971.1:0-10580 GCA_900067695.1 Picea abies | reverse complement strand
ACATCTCTTCTCAGAGATAAGCTGCCACCATTCTAGCGAGTCTTTCACTCTGTATTTTTACAGTCTCTGTACATTTCTTTCATTAATAGAAATCGTGTATTACTGTATATCTGTGTTTATGGTTGCATCTCTGATACATTTCTGTTATATTATTGAATATTCGCGATATCTCTGTGTATTTCCTTATTATATCTCCGCTCTCATTTCGTGCCGAAAATAATCCGGATCAGGACATTCTCAAATGGCAATTAGATGAGGTTCATTAGCCTTTTGTTCAACCATGCATTCTTCTTCTTAACGATTTATAAAAGCATATTGTTCATACAGACAAATATAGATTAGGCATAATGAAAGACATCAAAATCAGAACCCATTGCCAGCAATCCTGTTCAGTACTCTGATGGGGTAATTTTGACATCTAATAAATATCCTTCCCAGGCAGAATGCCCCATTTCCCAAGAGCCTGTTCAGTACCCTGATGGGTTTGCCTAGTTATACCATAGGCTGGTACCCGCTGCCAGCAGACCTGTTCAGTATCTCGATGGGTTAGCCTCTTACACCCATTTTTCATCAAAGGCTCTTGTCCCAATCTTTACCCTTAACATAAAATTTATAGATTTCTTTCACATGGGTGAATGGGGGAGCATCTTTGAAAACCTTTTTATAGGATGGGATGGTATTTCGTTGGAAGATATTTTATAGATTGCCGATAAAAGATTGTTCATATGAAAAATAGACTTATGTATCGAGATTAGTCAAAAGACTTGTCATGGTCAAACTTACTTAATGTGTGGTGGATGAGGCCATGAGAGAATGACCTAAAGGTGTCTCTAGTCCCCAAGTTGATCTTCTCCATATAAGATTGTGTTCCCTCACAAGTAGAAGTTTCATTCACTCTCATGCTACTATTTGATAAGAATGCTTGAATAACAAGTTCTGATAGGAAACTAGGATGTACAAGTTATATACCTATGGGAATCATTATGAAGATCTTAAAGATTTTGTAAATCCCCATAATATTTTAAATATTAGGCTTATGAGCAACTGTTATTATGAGAAATTTGCATGTAACAAGAAGAAGAAATATCTTAAGATGTTTTGGTTTTTAATGTTAGATCACCAATATTATCTTCATCTCATTTTATTTATTTGAAAAGAAACAAGAAAATATGTTTCATTTATTTAGAACTAGGTTAACTAACATGCAACGTTTACTCTATCCTACCTGAGAACAAGAAATTATATTTCACGTGTAAGAATATTTCCAATGTAACCATGTGCGTAACAGGTGTAGAAACATATTCATACTCAGGCTTGAAAGATAATCTTTAATGTATACCAGAATACGAAGAACCAACTGCTTTGATAATGATGTACAGAGTTGTTGAAGAAGAGAGTGGTGTTTCAATCTTGTTGTCATCTAGAACCAATGTTCAATGTAATCTTGATATTCTTGGTTCACTTCCTCATTTAGACCACTTTGCATGTCTCCCTCTATCATGCCACACAAATCATCTTCTTTTGGATGGTTTGTCTCTTGGATGCATACTGGATCTGGTGATATGCATGTCAAGAACTCCTCGATCTCAGGTTCTAGCAGTTTCTCTCCATTGAATGATTCTTCAGTCTCCTCTACAGGTTGGAAAGGGTGATCAAAGGAGGATTCTAGATCTTGTTGTGGATGTAGCTTATGGAAATCTTGTTTTTCTATCACTTCTGGAGAGGTGGATAGGTTCTTGACTGCTGTCAATATTTGTTCTTTTTGCGAGGCAGAGATTGAGATCCCAGCTGCTGCTAGGATGGAGAGAGTTCTTCCAAACTCTTGATCATCTTTGAGTCCTTGTTGTTGGTTTATGGGTCCTATTTCACACATGGATTAGTGTAGAGGGGGGGTTCTTATAGTGCCCAAATTATTATTTTTAAAATCCTAAGGAAATAAAAAGAAGCAAACTAAAAGAAAATGTAAGCAAACCAATTATATACTTGAAATGCCACCATGCTACTAGGTTCCTGTTGTCACCAAGTTATCTGTTCATACAAGTTAGTTTCTCTTCTCATATATATAAAAAAATGGGTAATGCTAATAAAACACAAATTCTAACTACTAAAAGGAAGAGGACAACCTAATTTTGGAGTAACCCCACTAAAGTGGATGTGTGGGCTCTTCCATCACGTCTTACCATATTCTCTCTGCCCTTAGGTCATCCTTAAAAACACACCACACTTGCATGAAAATAAACACGCTTGTATGAAAATAAACACACTTGCATGAATGAAACAATCAAGGCTTTGGAGAAATAAAAGAAACCTACCTATGCTCTAATCCCTTTAGCACATCCCCGGCAACGGTGCCAAAATGTTGGGGCTAAATATATGTACTATTAATTCCCACATTTAATTATCAACCGGGGCTCATAAGCTTCGAGGTGCAGGTGCAGGAAATGCAGGATCAAAGCCTAGTCTAGCCCAATCTAAAGACGACAAAACAATCTTCAAACCCACACTACAACAAATTAACACTAAGGATTCATCACTGGGATGTAGGAATAACTTAGTGCTATAGAATTTTAGATCACATTCTTTCATGCACTCTGGGTGATGTTCATGTGATTAATTGTGAGTAGCTTACTTAAGTTTTTTGTCCTTCAATGATTATTTCTTATAGCGGATCCACACTTAAATGCAATAAAAGAAACAAGCAAATGGAAATGAAATTCACGATCAAAACTAACACCTTAGGAAGAATTCCAATGAGGGAAGACCTTATCTCACGAGTTAGACCTCTAATTTGTCCGTTGGTGTTTGAAGCTACAAACTTGCAATAAGAAGCCAAGCAAAATGAAATACTAAAACAAAACTACACGATCAACAATTTATTGTAAATATCTGTCCTAAAATGGGAGGATTAAATTCTATCCTACAAAATGATAACAAAAGAATTCATCAATAACAAAAACAAGAGAGGAAATTAGTGCGAAAATAAGTGTAGACTAGTACAAAGCAATGCAAAACCAAAATTGACTAAGAACAAAAATAATTCTTAAAACAATCCAAATTTAAATTGCAGAAATAGTAAGCAAATGTAAAATCACACATCCTAAACTCATAACCACTCATCAAATGAATACATCCATAAAGTAAAGAAAAAAGAAAGGGATGGAAAGGAAAAGAATGAATATGAGAAAAGAAAGTGGTTTTCTACGTAATTGAGATGTGAAGGCAACATTTAAACTCAATAACTAATACACAGAAAATGAGGAAGAGATGGCAGCGATATGCTCTTGTAGTTAAATGATTATAATGTATAATCAAATTAACGACTAAGGAGCGAATTGTGTGAGGAAAGATGAGGTGAATCTAGAAGAAAAAGGTGATATATACAGAAAATGGAACAACTCTATTTTACACTATTTGGGACAGTGTAGAATAGGTGAAGGGATATGTGAATTGGATAGTAGGGTTCGATGTGTGAGTAGGATGGAAAATCAATGGTGGAAAAGGATATATGCAAAGCGAGGTTTGAATGATTAAATAGATGGTATTGAAGCATGGAAGCAAGAGAACATTTTCCATAATTAATTAAGCACAGAAACAGAGCATTGAAAGGATATGCATAAATATAAGCACACAGAAGTAATGGAAGGAGTACAGACTAAAGTCAAATCTTAAGAAGTGTAAGAATGTAATCAATTGAGAAATTTGATCTGAATCTATATTCATCCATCTATTGCAACAACATAAAATTAACAAAACTTTAACTCAAATGATAAAAAAACTAAAATTGACTTGTAATGAAATAAACACACAATGCAATGTTAATCTACCAAGCAAATAGAATATAACAACATTTACCCATGCTGAGGGGCCCTTCCCAGGAGGTGAGTGCTGCTTGTAGACAATCAGATCAAGCTAGAAGGATGCTCAATGTGGCAGAAACAATCAATTCTTCATTGAGATCAAAAACTCAGTTTTTACATGGCTAACAACTCGTTAAGGCTTTCTCACAAGAATGAATCTTTCATTTACAAAATCTTCATGAAACTCATGGATTATTTGCATAGCCCTATGAGAATTATTTATACATGAATAATCATTGAGGAGTGGATGGGACCGAATCCCAATGCTCATATTTCAAATATTACATTTTTAGATAAAAATCCTCAAAAATCTGGGTTTTATTGCAATTTGGGCAAATTCGATTTAGTCCCCCACCCATATCTTTCAAACCAATTCTAATTTTGAAAAAATTCCCATGTCTTACTCAATTTTACATATTCTAGACAAAACCCATTTCATATAATTTCTATATCTGATTCCATCTGCACGAAAATCGAGGTGCAAGTTGGAAGTTTGAGTTTTTCAATAATTTTCGCAGAATCATTCCACCTGAGATGGAGGTCCACATGTGAGAGATGGGTGAATTCTGTCTCACGTGTCCGCATGAAAACATCATTCTGGACAAAACCCATGTACATGATTTTCCTCTAGAATCTTTCCAAAATTTCAAATTATTTCTACTACTGGATTATTGTTGATGCTGGTACCAGATGACTTGGAGCATTCTGGTACTAGATGGTTTTTGGAGTACCGTATGAGCATAATATTGGTACTGGATGAACTGAGTACTAGATGACTGTAGAGTATTGGATGACTTGCAATGCGAGTACCGGAACAAGAACAATACAGGTACCGAAACATGGACAATGCATATACCAGAACCTGAACAGTACAAAACATGTTGCTTGGACATAGAAACATAGGATTAAACCATCATTGAAAAAACTATTGTATAATCATTATTTTGATCACTAAAAATATGGAAAACTATTTATTAACCACATAGGATGAACAACAAGAGATATTGGAGGTTTATGGTGTAATTAGCAATATATTATTGACGAAATATAGGGAGAAGGTGTAATGATAAGTGTATTTGTATGAACGAAAATATGACAAAACTGGAGCTCAACACATGTAACAATAACAATTTATATATATAATTTAATAATAGAGATTCCATGACAAAAAATGGTAATTGCACAGACACACACAAAGTAATTGAAATAAGTGCATAAATGACACTTATCTCAAGAAATAAACACCAATTGCATGCAAACCTTCCACATCCCTCCCATCCTTAGAATGCATTGCTCATAACTCTTAGTAGTGGGTCACGAGCTGGGGATAAATTACACCTGGTTAAAGGGTTTCCAACATAGATAAGGTCTCTTTAACAACATACAAACTTAGACATAGGTTCCTACTCAAACTAACATCCTACAGTCTCTCATCCCCACATGCCTATCCTACCCAAGGAAGTGTTCCCCTTCTCTGCTTAACAATCCCTTGACTGCCCCACTTCTCTTCTGTGGCTTCAACAACAAGAAATACATGAACTCTCAAAACCCTATAGCTATAGTTTGGCACCTTGGAAACTTAGTTCCCGACATATCTCTCACCTGGAGAGGATGCTCATGGGCCTACCAACCCGCTTCTGCAGTCCTACTGGATTGAATATCCGCTTGTTCAATCCATGATCCAAATTATTTTCGACACAAAATGAGAGCAGAGATATAATAAATAAATGTACAGAGATATCTCAAATATCAAATATTATAACATAAATGTATCATAGATGCAACCATAAAAACAGATATACATTAATACACAATTTTCTATTAATGGGTGAAAATGTACAAAGAGTATAAAATACAAAGTGCAGAAAGACTCATTAGAATGGTGGAAGCTTATCTCTGAGAAGAGATGTGATGGATACTCGCATCCATCAGAAGATTATTTTACAATGAGGCTCCAAAGGCCTTTTTATCATAAAGAAAATCCAAAACCCTAAGCCTGGAAGATAAAAAGCTAACAATTTTTGTGGACGCCATTTTGGGTAATTTGGTGTATCAACTTATGGGGGTGTAACTTTGGCATACAATCTCCATTTAGGACACATGATAGCTCATTGAAAATTTATGTTCGAGGAGATTCATTTTGGGGGCTCTATTAGAGAATTTATCTATCATTGAGAATCTTGATCTCGAAAAACCTTCATTTAGACCCTCAAAATGGCCCCGGAAGTTAAAAAAGGGTAAAAGTAGTAAATTGCCAAAATTGCCATAAAATTGTTTTGAGCAAGTTGGAAAAGCTGGGTGGCCATTAATATCCACCTCGATCAATCCTACCTCAGGAATAAATTGTATCCATTGCGTTGAGTGCTCCGGGGAGATGGAAAAGAGTTTGTTGAATATGCATCTTGATGAGTTGCTTTCCTTGTTGGAGAAGTTGTGTTGCTTAGCTTTTTGAAGGTTTTCATGAACCTGTGGCTGGAAGGGTTGGTCATTTTTAACCAGTTTGGATACATGAGATGTTTGTGTAAAGAATGAATCTTTGTGCTTTGCTTCATTCTTTTCATCCAGCTTTTGTTGGATAGAAGGTGCTTGGGCCAACACTGCAGTGGTTGTAGTATCCTTCTGTTCACCTTTTGAACATATTTTGAAGAAGCTAAATTTTGTAGTATAAGATACTAGCTTGCGGTATTGTTTAGCTGGGATAGTAGTCAGAACCACCTTTGTTATCTTGTAGAGAAGACCCCCCAAAGTAAAAATGACACTATGGGGTCGAGACTCATAGATAGCATGGTGCTTCCACATATATGGTTGGCCCAAGATAACATCACAAACATTTAGTGGGGAAACATCACATAATACATCATCCTTGAAGGGATGGATGTTGTATGACAATTGACACTGTTGCCTAACACAATGATCTCGTCCCTGGCGAAGCCACCCGATGTTGTATGGTTGTGGGTGTGGTGTTGTTGACAATCCCAACTCTTTTATGACCTCTGCTGAGATGAGGTTCTTTTGGATTCCTCTATCAACAATAAAATTCAGTGGGGTCCCCTTCACCCACATCTGTGAATGAAAAAGGCTCTCCCCCTCTTCAAGGTATGTTGGTTACTATAGTTGAATTGATGTGATCGCGACAATAGTAGTGGGGTCTGCGTTGATGATCTATCTTCTGTCAGTATTTTCTGAATCAGATTCCCAATCAGGATTTAGATCCTTGTCTTTAATTTTAGCCACCAATGACTGTTTTGAGCAACATTCACCGATGTTGTGCCAAGGGATTTTATGGAAATTGCACGATTTCCTGGTGTCCTTCTTCATTTTTCCATGACCCTTATTTTCCTGTGGTTTGGAATGGTTTTTGGGAGACTGTTTGTTAGGTTAATATTTATCATACTTTGGTTGTTTCGAATTTTCTGACCCGAACTCCTCTTTGTTCTGGTGCTTAAATTTCTACTCAATTTTAACAACATATTGATAAGAAACATCGAGTGATGAGATGTCCAGAGAATCTATTTATGTTTGGATGTATCTTTGTAGAGCCCCACGGTATTTCAGAACCAAATGTTGTTCGGAGTCTTTGACACCCATATTGGTGCGCAAGGTATGGAAGGTAATGGTGAACTCCAGAACTGCTTCGCCCCTCTCTTTTTGCAGTGTGGTCCATCTCATATACGGGTCCTCATAGTTTACAACAGAGAAATATTGTTCTGTTGTGGGGTTTTTCTACCCTACGGACTAGCAAGCTAGGGCTTTAAACTTGCATGCAGATCATGACCCTTCAAGAATAACTTTTAACCTCCTACCCAAACCTATAACCCTTTTTCTCAGGAAAACATGGGAATAATCAACTAACCTTTTTATCGATGGTTGAAGTAGATTATCCGTTGAGATTTTATCTCCTTGCTGCTACTGCTCCTTCCAAAAAGCTTCCTGCAACCAAGACAAAACTACGCATGCATGCTACAGATCTACTAGAGGGTTAGAGATAAAACATAAATCAAATAACATAGATGAGATTCATGTATTCAGGATGGGAAAAGTATCTTTTTCATTAATCTCAATATGAATCAACTTACAATGATTTTCGAGACCGGCCACCGTTCCTCAATCCTGATCCTAGGCTCCTCCTCTTCTTTTGTCCTCCAACTGCTGTTGCTTGAATTTCTCCTAAAGCTTGAGGCAAGGCTAAAGGGTTGGGACAATTATGGACTTGGAAATTTTGGCAGAGTTTCTTTACTATGATTTCTCCTTCTTGAATAGTACCCCTACCCCTCCTTTTATAGGCTAGAAGGAGCTAGGGTTTTAGGCGAACTCTCGGCCATGCATGGCTGGGAGTTCCAGTTAACTGACAAAAAGCCTCGTGTCCCGGCGGAAACTTTCCTGATTTTTTTCTTTGTTAGGTACCCGCGGGCTGTAGTGAGTTAGCCTGCGGATACCCGCGTGTAGTAGAAGGCCAGCAAGCGGTCAACCATTCCTAGTGAAAGGTTAGGGCATGGGTTCCTTGATTTAAGTGGTTTTTTGAGAGTTTGTTCAGCATGGCTTTGGCTAGGAAGAGGCATGAGTTGGCCTGATGCCAGGTAAACCTGTGTGGTGCATTTTAGGGTTATAACAGATGCCCCCTAATGTGTGAGGTCAGAAGAGCATCTAATGGCCGAAATACATTACCAATTCTTTACCAATCTGTACTGAGATGCTGAATGAGTGAGCCCAGGAATCAGGAATCGGGAAGTGTCATCTACAAAAAATATCAAATGTCTCACCGAGGTGGGCATACCCATGCTCGAGATAAGTCAGAACCATGGCTACCAATCAAATACACTGTAGATCCATGTCAAATAACTATAAAGAGTAGCCGCGAACAATACACAGTGGATCTACATCTCGAAATCAGAAAGATATACATATAAAGTATCCATCTCCCAGAAGTTGATTTGGCCTGATGGCTGTACTTCAGAGTGTGAGCAACAACTTCAAAATCTTCTAAACTCGGGTAGGAGTGTAATATGAGTGTATGGCTGCACTACCCAGAGGTCTTCGACAGCTCGTCGGTTATGGACTTGACTGATGATCGGACTGAAGGCTTCATTGATTTCGAACAAAGACTTGATTGGACGTTCAGGATGGCCAGGTATGCAGACAAGAGACATATTGCAGGGTGGCCGACTCAGGCTAAGTAACAAAATTCCTTTGGATAATAGCACGACAAGTGATAAGACTCAGGAAGCATATCTGTTAATCAGAAGTCTACGAAGCAGGAGGCAACGCAAACTCTCCATATGTTTGGAAGAGTAACCAAACGGTGGAGGACACAACTCAATATAGCGAGCAAGGCTACCTAAGGTTATACTAAATCCTAAAGTCTGATGAATCAAACGGACAGATGTGCTTTATCCAAGGGCGACTCATAATGCTGCTAATAAAGAAAATACTTTTCCCATCCTCTTTTTGGGGTATATTTTATTTTTTTTGTTCTTTTTGTTGTTTTGGAAAAAGAATAAAGAAATATTACGTTACAGTGGAGAAACAAGCACAGAAAACATACAAGATCAAGGCACAAGGGCAAGACTGATGTTCTAGGAAATGATACTCAGGAAAAATCCTCCAGTGGCCAAAGGTGTTAAGATGCAAAGGAAAACTGTTACTAGGCTGAAAGGTAAAGGATGCATATGCGGTTGACAGAACACACCATGGTAACGTCCTTCGATGTAAGTTTTACGAGCCCAGAGAAGGGAAGCTCGGTGATTTTTCATGTTTAGAGAGTCTGAAAAAACATAAAAGGAAACTCCATTGGGGTACCTTTTTCGTCGATAGTCTAGTTGGTTTGAAAAAGGGGTAAACTAGCACCGATTAGATGTCAATTCAAAACCATTTTAAGGAGTGTGACAAAGACAAGATCACTCGGCGATTTTTTCAATTTTAAGAAGTCTGAAAAAAACTTAACTATGGACTCCGTCAAGAATATTCTTCTGGACCGTTTAACGAGTGTGAAATAATCAGGTCACTCGACAATCTTTTCAATTTTAGGGAGTCTAAAAAGAGCTTAACTATGGACTCCGGGGGGGTTTCTTTTTCGTAGATTTAGCCGAAAAGGAATAAAATTATACCTGAGGATACTCTTCTAAAGAATGGAAATTCAATAGAGCACTCCTTTATTCGTACAGTTGACCGTCCAGACCGAAAAAGGGGTAAACTACCGCCGGACAGACCTGACTTCAAATTTCAGTTTAACGAGCGTGACGGGTCACAAGATCGCTCGGCAATCTTTTCATGTTTAAACGGTCTGAAAAGGGCTTAAAAGGAGACTCGTTATGTGTTTGGGGGTTTGGAGGGTAAGACAAAGAGTGAAAAATACCCATGCAAATGAGGCTCAAACTCATATTCAGGAAAGACTATACGGACTCCCGAGCCTACGATGTTGTCAGAAATGGCATGGACACCATAATGCAACCAGGAACTACCTAGGACACCATAATGCAACCAGGAACTACCTAGGGCATCCATGTTTCGGTAAGCTCTACCACCAAGTTGCGACACTTCTAGAGCAGAAATGACGGTTCCCCATCACAACCAGGTGGGTTTGATCCTATATCTTAAAAACAAAAGGCAACGAGATGCAACAGTGGAACCGAAATCCTACCCTATATGCTCAGGTTGATTTTTGAAATTTTTTTTTATGGACCATCCTGATGTATATATATATATATATATATATATATATATATT
>CBVK0100392970.1:0-23210 GCA_900067695.1 Picea abies | reverse complement strand
ATAAAGAAACTGATAAAAGGGGCCAAAAGGGTGACAAAAAGAGGCCAAAAACTCTATAAATAGAAGCTGGCAGCTCATTATCACCATTGTTGATTTGGAAATTGACTCTGGAGCCAAAAGACCCCATTTGCTACAGATCGTGATTCCGAGAGCTACGTTGGACCAAACAGACTTCCACTCGGACCAAGTAAGTACAAACTCCCTCATCTTGCATTTCAATACTTTAATTTATGTTTTTTAGTGTGTTGGGGAGGTGGTCATCGCCCTTTAAAGGGTCGGCCCTAGTAACCCGCGGGCTGTCCAGAGACAACCCGTGGATACCCGCGCGCACGATTAAGACAACGCGCGGGTACCTGCGACTGTCACTTCTACAGCCCACGGGTTACCCCGTGCGCAACAAAAAATTGGTTTTGTGCAAGATTCTAACTCCCCTTCTGCTTTGTGATTTTTGCAGGATGTATGTTCATTGGAGAGAGAGAGAGCATGAGGCTGCCAATGAGGCAGTAGCTGCTGATCCAAATGTGATGGCCGTGCTGACACAGTGTGGTCTCGTAAAGTTTTTCTTATGTCCATTCATGCGCTCACAACCAAGGCTGCTGAATGCCCTGGTTGACTACTGGCATCCTAATGCTGAGGCATTTATGATCGAGGGAAAATCTTTGGTGCCCACCATCGAGAACATTTATTTTTTGACGGGCCTCTCGAGGAGAGGGGAAACCGTCAACTTGAAAACTTTTCCTACGGGGCCGAGCAAAGTCTCGAAATTGATTGCAGAGTATTGCGTGGCTGGGACTAACCAGGGGACTTCCTGGATACCGGTTGGTAGTGTCACCATCCTGACTCTATAGGCCATCTAATCGCTCATTGGGCGAATCACCGGCTCTGCCGCCGTACATCAGGCGACGCACGCACAGATGAACTGTGTAGTTCAGTGCATGAATGCACAGATCTTTGACTGGAGCACCACATTGCTCGAGAGTATGAAGAGGCAATTGACAGATTTCCATCAGTGGGCACACAGGAACTTCGGGTTCGGGACTATCTTGTGCTCATTTTTCTTTGAGAGAGTTCTGTGTTTCAGTCCTCGGATGACAGTGCGAGGACATCTGGCGACGTTCCTTGCGGTATGCAAATGGGCAGCATTGCTGCTGTGACAGGGTGGCGGAAGGACCGTAGAGGCCTTCAACGATGACTTCTTTGCATGGTTGTCGCGGCAGATCCCCGCCATTGAGGACCACCCATACGCGGGGATTGACTTCTCCAGAGATCCAGCTATGCCAGTGCCTCCTGGTGAGGAGTGAGGGGAGATGGGTAAGTCTCCACCTGTACTGTTTTTTTTTTTTTTGTTTGCATATGTAATTTTTATGTCTTTTTAGATATATATCGTGTTTTTTGGATAACAGAGTTTTGATGGGTGAACTTTTTGTTGCTTGCAGATGTTGGTCCTGTGCGGCCTGCCAACTTTGCACGGAACAGGCTCCGTCCACGACCAGAGACCGTAGCAGCAGGGAACCCTACAGTAGGAGAGGCTGAGAGGGCCCTTGTACGGATTGAGCGGAACTTTACTGAGCTCACCCGTACAGTCCCTATGATCGATATAGAGGACATGTCACCTTCCATGCAGAATTATATGGTGGGGTTACCTCGGAGCTGGGTCCGATTATTTAGGCGTTTGGGTCGGGATGTGTATGACTATAACAGGGCCCACAGGCCCTGAGCCGACTTGTACATTTTTTATGTTCCTCGAGCACTTGTATGTATATATTTTTTGAGGGCTTAAGCCCTAGTGACTCGATATGGCTCCCACTTTTTGAGGCGTTTGCGCCCACCTATGTACTCTGAGTATTTTATGATGTATATATATGGTTTTTATTTCTTTTATGTGTCTTTATGGATTATGTGTGCAAAATGTATTTACATGTGTTTGATCATGATATTCTTTATGTATGAGCAAGATGCCAATCTAAAATGTGATTAGCTAGAGTATCTGTGATTTGATTTAGACTTCTAGGAACATGAAAATATGTGATATAATCAAAATTGTGTTCCAAGAGACGTACCCTAAGGAATCTTCGGTGTAGAGTAGGATCGTGCACACGGTATATTCTGTTTAGCTGCGACAAAACCAGTTGAGCATCTAGATAGAACCGGAGACGGGAGATACCCAATGAAAAAGTGTCACGAAGTAACTCAATAACTGTGCTATACTCGGCAACATTGTTTGTGGTGTCACCTAAGCATATTCCTCCAGAAGATAACAACTGACCCTGTGGTGTAATGATTACCCAAGCTGCAGAGGCAAGCCTCCGCATGTGCCGACTAGCACCGTCCGCATACCCAATGAACACCTCAGACTCACTTGACATATGCCATAGTGACGAAAGATAACATTAATGACACGTCCATGACACTTTTTCAAAAGAAACGAAAGAAAGTAATAGCATAAAGACTATACATATGTTACAAAAAGTTACCCACAGTGACCCTATGAGTAGTACTTCTTCAGGTAGAGCCCATTTATAGGCTCTGCCAAAGCATTCCCTTCAAAATTGAATAGACGATAAGCGCCCTTCTTTAACACCTCCTTAACAATGAAGGGTCCGAACCACATGGGTTTGAACTTTCCTGCCCCCAGGGGGTCCTTATCTTGGTCGTAAACCAGGACAAGGTCGCCCTCAGAGAAAACCCGAGGACGAACGGACCTATCATATTGACACTTAACTCTATTCTTATGAGCCTCATTGGCCAGGGCCGCATCACAACGCTATTCATCAAGCTGCTCTAGGTGTACTAACCGTTCTTCAAGCGGAGTAGTGTCTGGAAATAACTGTACTGCCAATTTTAGAGATGGAATTTGACATTCTATGCGCAAGACTGCCTCCAGCCCGTAAACGAGTTGGAAAGGTGAGAAACCGGTTGTAGTCTTAACAGATGTTCGATAAGCCCATAATGCCGAGTATAACATTAAATGCCAGTTTGACTTGGCTGAGTTGATGGTTCGCTGTAGCATTGTCTTAAGCATTTTGTTAACAGCTTCCACTTGCCCATTGGCTTGGGGATAATAGGGTGATGAGTGTTCCTGCCATAACCCAAGCTTTGACGTCAACTCGGTCATCATTTGATTCTGAAAGTGACTGCCATGGTCAGTGACAATCTCTCTCGGGACTCCGAACCGTGCTATAATCTGGTTAAATAAGAAGAGAGCTGCAGTCTCTCCATCATCTTTGAACGTCGTCATGGCTTCGACCCACTTAGTAAAGTAGTCGAAAGCCACAATGATATAGCAGTGCCCCCTGGCTGACGGGGGGTTGCAGGTAGTGTAATCAATCCCCCACTTGGTGAAGGGACCAACGGTGATAACAGGAAACATCGGAGTTGGATGTGCCCTCATCTTCTGTGAGAAGATTTGGCACGGATGGCACTTCTTGACCGACTCAATACAATCTTTAATAAGCTTGGGCCAGAAGTAACCTGCTCGTAAAATATTTTGGGTTGTTGCCAACCCGGACAAGTGATCGCCACAAGCTCCTGTATGACAATCATTGAGCACTATGACGGCCTCCTCATGAGTGAGACATCAACGCAAGATACAGTCTACGCCTCTCCGATACAAAGTATCATTGAGGATAAGATAGTTCTTGGCCTGGTGGCGTATCCACTGACACGCATCACAAGAAGCAGAGGTAGGACACTTCAGAGTCTGGAGATAGATCAGTATATCTCCGTACCAGGGGTCAGACGATTCGATCAAAAACATATCACCCCGGATAGGCGATTCCTCAGGCACAATGTCACCTGTCTCAACCGGAAGTTCCGAAATAAGTTTTGCAAAGACCAGTGATTTTTTGGACTTCGCTGAAACAAAATCCAAGTCAAACTCTTGGAGGATTACCATCCATCTACTGATTTTCCTGCCGATAACTCATCGCGTCAACATGTACTGAAATGGATTCACGACGGCCACAACAGTAGTTTTACGAAACAGAACATAGTGACGGAACCGTTAGACATCATGTACGGCTACCAACGCAAGTTTTTCGAGATGGGTATAATTAAGTTCCGGTCCTACGAGGCCTCGTCTCAGGTAATAGATCACGTATTCAAAAAATGAATCATCCTCCTGAACTAAAACCATGCCTATGGTTGACTCTGGGGCAGCCAGATATAATAAGAAATCCTTGTTATAATTCGGTGGTTGTAGCAGAGGTGCGGTTGTAAGGGCGTGTTTCAATGCATCGAAAGAGCGCTGGGCGGCTTCGTCCCATAGAAAATGAACGTCTTTCTTCAGTAAACGCATGAAGCCCTTGGTTATTTTGGCATAGTTGGCGATGAAGCGTCGTAGGAAGTTCACCTTACCTTGAAGACTTTGAAGTTGTAAAATTGTGCACGGGGGGGGCAACTGGACTATTGCCTCCACCTTAAGAGGATCAACCATGATCCCCGTTGTTGAAATGATGAAACCTAACAAACGTCCTGACGTGATGCAGAAGCTGCACTTGTTTGGATTTAAGCGAATCCGGAAGTAGCGATAGTGCTCAAAGAATAGTCGGAGGTGTGTAGGATGATCTTTTCGCTTGCGAGAGCGTGATGCTAAGTCATCTAGATAAGCCTCGCCTATATGTTTGAGGTCATGAAACGCAAAAGACATGGCCCGCTGGAAAGTGGCTCCAGCGTTCTTGAGACCAAAAGGCATTTTTCGATAGGCGAATGTACCCCACGGACAAATGAATTCCATCTTGTGTTGGTCCTCAGGTTTGATTTGGATTTGGTTATAGCCTGAGAAACCATCCATGAACGAAAAGGCTTCACACCCGGCACACTCATCAATGATCTGGTCGATGAATGGAGTTGGATAATTTTCTTTCGGACATGCCTTATTCAAATCACGAAAATCGGTACAGACACGAATCGTGCCTTGTTTTTTATCGACCGACACGGCATTTGAGACCCATTCAGTCAAGTGGATAGGGTATATGAACCTGGCCTTAAGCAATTTCTCAACTTCAACTTTGATAGCTGCTGCCTTCCTTGGATTAACTGGACAAAGTTTCTGTCGAACCGGCTTTGCGTCCGGATACGTAATGATCTCATGTTCAACAATTTTCGGATCAATGCCTGGCATTTCCTCTTAAGACCAGGCAAAAACATCGCGGAATTCTTTGAAAAGATCCGTGTAAATTTGAATTTCTTCGGGGGAGAAATCCGCTCTGACGAAGACATTCTCCACGACTTCAGGGTTTTGGGAGATATTAGTAGGTATCGTTTCAGCGATAGTCGCCATATTGCCCTCAGTGTAAATATCCTGTGTAGCTAAGAGGTTAATGGGACAAGGCTGATCTCCCATCATGGTGATAGTGAATTCTCCTACCTCGATTTGGTGTAACTCTGGGAGGAAGTATGATCTGTGATGAAGATCTTCCCAGGGTTTGTCCGGACCAGTCATTGCCTCGATTATAGCTTTGTTGGAAGGTAATACTAAGTCTAACGAATCGGTGTTGACAAGAGAATCCTGAGCCCAGATAGGCTCAAGGAGTGGATCCAACTCCGGTGCCGGAATCGGATCAGGAGTGGATGAAGTTTGCTGAACCAAAGAGTACGCTACTTCAGTAGCCGACAAGGGCGTAGACATACCCGCATGCTCTGTCGCATCCATCGTGTCTGATGGGGAAGGAAGAGTCCACGAATCCTGAAAGTAAGTCATGCGGAACGACGAAACATGGAAAATCTTAGCCTTGTGGTGAGTGGATATAAACTTGACATCGCCTTGAGGAGGTGGGTAATCAAAGGTACCCATCAAAGATGGGCACAAACCAACTCTTATGTTGATGACACCGGCTTGAGGATTATCTACCATGGGAACCGTGGATGCCCCCAAGGCTGGGTCAGGTCGAGAAAAGGACAACTGATCAATAGTCACTATCCGGCCTTCATGTGGAAACAATAGGACTCGGAAGATTGTAGTGACTACTGCTTGCATTGCATAAGTCCAACTACGACCTAACAATAGATTGTAATCGATGGGGGCATCGACTACCTCTACTTCGACGCACACGGTCTTCCCCCCTAACTGCACAGGAAAAGAAGGGATGATGCCATGCGGTCGGAACGAACGACCATCGAACGCAGTGAGAAGAGTAGGTGACGGAGACAACTCAGGTTGACCAATGGATTTCCAGCATGCTAACGACATAACGCAAGTCGAAGCGCCCTCGTCTACCGCCGTGCGGAAGATGTTTTGTGTAAAGGTTTTCGTGGGGTGATCCACTACTATCTAAAACGCGACGTGGTAAGGAAAACGAGGTTTCAAGTCAGTCGTATCTAACATGATCGTGCTCAGGTTACAAGTCTCTGTAGAGCCTAAAGCAGTCAACAAGGCTTTTCTCTGAGCAGGGAAACTTTGGAGGACTTCCAAAGTGGACATAGCACAAGGGTTTTGTGACAAATCTTCCACCACAGAGTAGTTCTGGGCAGCCCTTGCGTTTGGATTATGCGAAGCTCATTTAAATGCACCTTTTGCGATGTGAGTCATTGTTTCACCCAACGTCTTCTCGATCTGTAGAGGAAGAGATGGGATCTCAGCTTCTTTTCCCTTCTCATTGGCCCTTAGTTTGCTATAATCGTGAGCTCTAGTCGCAATGAAAGCGTCACTTTTCATCATGTACACATTCGCGGAAGATGAATTGTTTGGGGGAGGGCAGTTTTCATGGCTTCCCCCTTCGCCACTAGCAGAGGCTTGAGTTAGATTCTACCCATGTTGAAAAGGGTTAGTCAACACGGCTTGTTGGTGCTGTGTGACAAACTTCTGGGCCTCTGCAAGTCAAGGGCATAGGTGAGTTGGGTGATCTTCCGCACATAGGTTGCACGGATACCTGGCCTTTCTCTTGTCTGTGGTGCCCTCACCAGCCTTATCATTTGGTTTTTTATCCCCCTTACTCTTCTTGCGTTGTTTTTTCTTCCCCTCGGGCTGCTGGTTTCCCTTTGGGTTAGCCGTCTGTACGGAGTGTACTTTCGACGTTTGAGTAGGAGGAGCAGCCAAAGAAGTAGTCTGGCTGGCTGCTAAGTGTTGTATAGATAACTGATGCAATTGTTTTGTCAATTGCTCAGCGGGCTTGGTTTGTGCCGAACCAACAATGCCATCGGCATGTGGTCCGACTCTCTATCTGGTTTTGTCCAGAATTGATCGTGGTGCATCCGGCAGGATGTTGTACAATAGACTGTTGAGCTCTCATGATGGCTTCTTCCTCTGAGAAAACCCCTGAAGTTGCGACGTCTTTGGATAACTGCGGAACTAAAGACTTAAGGAACCACTCTAGCAGGAATGATGGTGGGATGGGTACCTTGATAAGACTCTTTCGACGTCGCCACTCTCGAATATGGTCCGAGATATGGTCCACTGACATCTGCTCGAAATTGGCTAGCAACTCTGTGCCAGCATCGTATCTCATAGGTAACTGGAAATGGTTAAGGAAAGCCATAGCCAGTTCGCCAAAAAAGGAATATCGTGAGTGGTCAAGCTCTATGTACCATTTCGCGGCACTCCCAATAAGAGTGCGTTGAAACAATCGCAACTGGACGGAGTCATCTTTCAGTGAGTTAGATGAACACCATAAGTGGAAAGTGGTCACGTGATCACCCGGATCTTCATTGGGTTTGGCCTCGAACTTTGGGATGCCCGAAGGTAACTTCGTCGGCATAGGAGGCCAACGCGGATCGTGACAGATAGGATCGTTCAACAACCGTGTTAAATCTGGCAAGTGTAACGTCGCCAAGAAAGGTAGTTTAGGTTGTTGCTGATAGCCGGGATAAAAGGGTCCTGGGGTTTGACTGGCACCAAGTTGCCAGGAAAAGTTTGGTTGCTGGCCCGGGTTTTGGTAGAAACCGTGGCCCTGACCAGCGTAAGGGTTTTGCATTTGCGAGGACATCATTGGATGATTCCCCATAAAGGACATAGGTTGTTGGGCGTTTATCATGTTTGGCAGACTTTGGGAAGGATTACTCCATGCCGGTCCTGTTGGGAGAGGCATAATATCTTGTCCGGGGTTCCATTGATTGTGGAAAGCATTACCCCAGAACAACATTCCTTTGGTGGGATTGGATCCTTGTCCTAAGTTCCAAGGTCCTGGTATATGTGCCCCCAGCGTAGGAATAGTACCCTGTGCCGGATTAGACTGTCCAAAAATGGGAGTTCCCCCAGATGGGAAATCACTCGGTATGAGCGTGTTTTTACCAAACCCTCCCTTCCAAACAAACGGTGACGACCCTACCGGTAGAGTTTGCGCAGGTTGTCCTTGACTCCCGGCTCCAAGTGAACTTGTATGTGTGGGTTGTCCAGTGGTCTGCTGATGCAGACCACCGAGCGATGGGGATGAAGGAGGAATATGACCTCCAGCGTGAGGAAAAGCATTGAAAGGGACAGGAATGCCCCCAAGTTGACCTTGCAGAGGAGCGTTAGAGCTCCCTGCCCCCAGACCCAAAGTCTGTAAAGTGGAGTTTGTGAGTGCAGGACTTGTTCTTGAACTAGGCATACCGTATGAAAACGGAGCGCCTGTCGCACTAGATGTGAAGGGATTTGTGGCCGTCACGATAGATGGGGTTGGTCCACTTTGTGACGAAGTTGCGGCCAGGGCCATGGTGGTCTTGACCGCCGATGGTAAGTTAGGAGAAGCTTCTCCTGTGGTAACAACAGTGATAGGAATGGAAGAAGTCCCAGTTGAAGTGATTTGTTCCATAACTGGGTTAGGCGTTGATAGGAGCTCGGTAAATCGGACTAGTACGATAACCGGTGTCCAGATATCAGTGTTTGAGGTTTCAACCAATCCAAGATTGGCGGTCAATTCCTCGGGGGGTTGTTCAGGATCGAAAGCCCCGGTTGCTTCGAAAGACCCTTGATGGTCTAGCTTCCGCCTCAGTGGTGGCGGGGGTGGCTCCAGGATAACCGGCGGCAGGCCCAGAAGCCTTTGTGACCGGCGGAGCTCTGAATCCTCCACTGTGTGAGAAGATTCACGACACGCTAAGGTATTCTACACGAACAATCAGTAACACGCACTAAAAGAAAGCCCCTAGAAGATAAATCAAGCAAGCACTATACTAGTAGGAAGAGTAGTTACAACTACCAACACTAGAGTACCTTACCGGTGCAAGTGCAACTCGAATACGAAAGCACCCTCCAGGTCTACTCTGCAAAGCGTTGGTCCGATGTCCACCCTAGGTACCGTGGTATACCCCCACAGTCACCTGTGTATGTCCCTAGAGAAGATAGGCAACTAGGTTGCCAGCACGTGAACAACTATCAGGCGGGTACAGTCGGGAGTCGGGTAGACCACAATTAGTAGGGTATCAAGCCCGAAACCTATCAAGGGTATCGAGAGCAAGTGTTCTGGAAGATGACTGAGGACCTCGAATGGATTCGAGACCCACGAAGCTCAGTGGAAAATGCTAATGACAAAATCCCTTAACAGATCCTCTATATGTGTTCTCCACAACGCTCGGTCCAGCTTTGGAGGGGTTATCTCCGCTGCCTTTCCTTATGCGACCTCGTGTTTAGCCCCTGTGTTAGAGGGGGGTCCTGAATAAATTTTCATAACTGGACTTCTACACTCCCTAAATGACAGACTCCAATGTTTAGTTTAGGTGGCCTTGGAGAATTAACTCTCCAACCTATTCCAAGGCCCTAGTCCAAAGCTAGTGAATGCACCCTATAAACAAAAAGGTCTACTTGATTTTATTGAGCATTTCTTTTAATGGGCTTATTAAGTCACAAGGTGCGAGAGTGAAACTGATGGTGTGTAAAACTGACTCAGAGCAAAATGCACAAAAAATGCTTGAAAACAAAAACTTCTTCAAACAATGCAAAACCAACAACTTTTCAAAAAGATTCTTTTTATTTTCTTTTCAACTTTCACAAGATTTCATGCAGCAATCCTATAGCATTTTCTCTCAGATCTGCGAGCTACTTATACTTTGAACTGTACTGAAAAAAAAAACTTATGCAAAAAGACTTCTTTCCGAACTACTGACGCAACAACAAAATCTTCAAACCAAGAAGACAATGAAAAAAGAGGAATTTTTTTATTTATTTATTGCAAAATAACGCAACTAGGAAAAATGATGACAAGATAAAAACCAAGAGAATGAAAAGAAAACTCTGGCTTAAAGCGTAGATCGCAAACAGAATCAGAGCCCCAAAATGTTGAAAAGCAATCAAGACAACACCGATTCGAACACTTACCTAAAAACCATGAAATAATTTTTTTATTTTTTTTTTCTTTTGTCTTTTCTATCAAAAAATCAAATAACAAGCACAAGCTAAGGGAGAAATTCCCTAACCTGTTGACTGTGCAGCCCCAGACTCTAAACTCCTGAGAGGATCTCTTCTCATCACAGGAGGAGATGGCTGCTCTACCCAAGATGAAAAGCTACCTAACAGACCCGCGACTGTCACCAAGACAGCCCGCGTGTAAACGCATGCTGCTCTACTACAGCGCGCGGGTACCCGCGTGATAAACCTAAGAAGGCCGCGGGTATGTTTAAAAACTAAGATAAAATCACACACAGACAGTCTAGTCTTGAAAAAGGCTTCTGGTACTGACAACCAGAGTCTCTGATATGCTGAGATGCTATCACTTTAACAGAAAAAGAAAATTTGCAAAAAATAAAAACCATTGTAAAGAAACACACAACAATAAAGACTGAAACACAAGACAATAAACCAATCGAGACCCAGACAGGATCCAGAAATCCCCCTAATAAGATAAAATTCTGACAGGGAAGAGGAGACTGCCTCTCTAGCTTCTTGAAAACTACACGCTACTGAAACTACTATAGACCGCGGATACATGCATGTTGTAGACAGTTAGGGCGCAGGTTACCCGCGTGCAGGCCTCTTGCAGGCCGCGGGTACCTCTGTGTGTCCCGAGACTAAATGTCAAGCGTCAATCAAGGAAAAATGGTATTGATGACCAGGTTCCCTGCTAGCTTTCGACTAACAGAAAACAAAATAAGCAAAGAAACTGAAGCTCTACTTCTTTGATCTACCCAAAAGATCTTTAACCAAATCCGGAAACCCTAAGAGTAAGACTATCCCCAGTGGAGTCGCCAATTCTATTGTCGGGTTTTTCTACCTTATAGACTAGCAAGCTAGGGCTTTAAACTTGCATGCAGATCATGACCCTTCAAGAATAACTTTTAACCTCCTACCCAAACCTATAACCCTTTTTCTCAGGAAAACATGGGAAGAATCAACTAACCTTTATATCGACGGTTGAAGTAGATTCTCCGTTGAGCTTTTATCTCCTTGCTACTGCTGCTCCTTCCAAAAAGCTTCCTGCAATCAAGACAAAACTACGCATGCATGCTACTAATCTACTAGAGGGTTAGAGATAAAACATAAATCAAATAACATAGATGAGATTCATGTATTCGGGACGGGAAAAGTATCCTTTTCATTAATCTCAATATGAATCAACTTACAATGATTTTCGAGACCGGCCACCGTTCCTCGATCCTGATCCTGGGCTCCTCCTCTTCTTTTGTCCTCCAACTGTTGTTGCTTGAATTTCTCCTAAAGCTTGAGGCAAGGCTAAAGGGTTGGGACAATTATGGACTTGGCAATTTTGGCAGAGTTTCTTTACTATGATTTCTCCTTCTTGAATAGTACCCCTACCCCTCCTTTTATAGGCTAGAAGGAGCTAGGGTTTTAGGCGAACTCTCGGCCATGCATGGCCGGGAGTTCCAGTTAACTGAAAAAAAGCCTCGTGTGCCGGCGGAAACTTTCCTGATTTTTTTCTTTGTTAGGTACCCGCGGGCTGTAGTGAGTTAGCTCACGGATACCTGCATGCAGTAGAAGGCCAGCAAGCGGGCAACTGCGCCCAGTGAAAGGTTAGGGTGCAGGTTCCTTGATTTAAGTGGTTTTTTGAGAGTTTGTTCAGCATGGCTTTGGCTAGGAAGAGGCATGAGTTGGCCTAATGCCAGGTAAACCTGTGTGGTGCATTTTAGGGTTATAACATGTTCCTTTAACACGTCCAAAAAAAAGTACAAGTGGGATCGACCCCATATATTCCACAATCTTCTGTGGAACTTTTCTCCCATTAAGTTTCCCACAAATTTTTGACATGAGGGAGAGATTTAAGGAGTGTGAACGTGATATTTTCCCTATCAAAAAATTAGTGAACAAAGAAATAACCTTCTAGGAGATTTAACCATTTGTCTAGGGCATTCACATCTATCTGACCTTCAAATACGAGAATATCAAAATTAACATGTACCTTGAAAGAAGATGTTCTTCCAAAGTGGTTGTTTGATAAATATGTGTTTGTTGATATCGACATGCATTGAAGGATCTATGAAAAATTCTCCATCATTTCACCCCTTTGCCTTGTGAGAGCTTGCTGAAGCAAAATATTGATAGAATCGTCTGCTCCATCATTTTTCGTTTCTTCCACCATGGAGGGTTTCTTGGGTGTGCGAGAGAGATTTTCTTCAATAGAGACAATCTCAAGACCCAACTTGCTATACTCAAACCTTCTCGGGGACATGCAAAAAAAAAAAAAATGACCAAGAGCAACCTGCTCTGATACCACTGATCCACATTATTTTCAGCATGAAATGAGAGTAGAGATATAATAAATAAATGTACAGAGATATCTTGGATATCCAATACTATAAAATAAATGTATCAAAGATGCAACCATAAACACAGATATACAATAATACACAATTTTCTATTAATGAGCGAAAATGTACAAAGGCTATAAAATACAGAGTGCAAAAAGACTCACTAAAATGGTGGCATCTTATCTCTTAGAAGAGATGTGATGAATGCTCGCATCTTTGATAAGATGATTTTAAAATGAGGCTCCAAATTCCTTTTTATCATAAATAAAATCCAAAACCCTAACCCTGGAAGATGAAAAGCCAACAATTTTGTGGACCCCGTTTTCGATAGTTTGGTGTATCAACTTCTCGGGGGCGTAACTTTGGCATACGATATCTGTTTGGGGAGAATGATAGCTCATTCGAAAGGTATAGTCAAGGAGATTCATTTTGGGGGATCAAGTAGAGAATTCAAATATAATTGAGAATATCTATCCCAAAAAAACTTCATTTAGGCCCTCAAAATGGCCCCAGAAGTTAAAAACTGCTAAAAATAGTAAATTGCCAAAATTGCCAAAAAACTATTTTGAGCGAGTTGGAAAAGGTGGGTGGCCACTGATATTCATTGGGATCAATAAAAATTTTGATCTAACTAGTACAGGTCTAGGTTCCTCATTTCATTCCAGTATCGTATGGTACGATTCATAGCTATCTTTCGTAAAGGAATGATTAATTTCCCCTTCGCACAATATCCACAAATATATATATATGTGTGTGTGTGTGTGTGTGTGTGTGTGTGTGTGTGTGTGTGTGTGTGTCCTTTAAGACAATTGGCACCCAAGAGACTCCCTCCTCCCAACTTTAGAAACTTAGGATATATTTATGTCCATTACTTTATCTTTAAGGAATACTAATATAATATTCCATTGGGATTAATCAACCTTAGCTTATCCCCCTTTTCTAGACTCTTAGCCCCCCCTTTCCCTTTCTGGTGGATTTTAGCCCCCCATACTCATTTGTGGTTTGGTCTACAATAGTGGTTTGTTTTCATTAATAATATGAGTATCTAACTATTAAAATAATAGGCTCACTGGCCTTTAGCATCCATGATCTTTAGCCTAATAATCACATAATCCTTTTTTCCTATAACAACCGAGATCACCAACCTATAAAAAAATTTTACATTTACAATTGGGAATTGACCATAGGTATTACAATACATGCACTTTTGGCCCAAAATATTCTGGCTCACCAACCTAGATGTTCACTTACATTCATATATATAGTTGGGGCTCATCCTAGGGGTATTACATTCCCCTCCCTCTTATTTATGCACTGTCCTCAATGCAATATATACACATATACAATAAAAACTTTAAAAATTTTCAAAACAATGCAGGTACTCCATCCTGATAGCATAATCATGGTCCCAAGTTGCATCCTCAAGACCGTACCAGGTCCATTGGACATTTACTAGCCCTATGACTCAATTCCAGAGTTACTTGATATTCTGGTCCAATATGCACACCAGATGCACTTGAAGGTAACCGTTTTGCTCCACCTGAATCACATTCCAATTAATGACATGATTAGGATTAGGTACTTTCTTTTTAAGAAATGATACATGAAATACATTATGAATACACATTGATATAGGTAAGGAAAGCATGTACGCGATAGGCCCAATCCTTTCTTGGACTTCAAGAGGCCCAAAATAATGTTCTTCGAGCTTTGAAAAATTTACGAACCTCGGGAAACTTCTCTTTTAATTTACTTTTAATAACACATGGTCACCCACTTTAAATTATCTATGCATTCTTCCCTTATCAGCATAAATTTTATGTCGGCCCTGTGCAACCTTTAAATTTTGTTTTATTTTAATTGTCTTCTCTTCCATTTCCCCAATTAGTTTTGGCCCAACCACTACTCTTTTCGTGGGGTTGTCCCAATTTACCATTGTGTTTCACTTTCTTCCATACAGAGCTTCAAATGGTCTCATATTTAGGTATTCTTGATACCCATTGTTATAAGAAAATTCCACCAAATGCAATTAATCCTCCCATTTGGATGGTTTATCCATCGCATACATCCTCAATATATATTCAATCACTTTATTTACTCTCTCTGTTTTCCCATCTGATTCTGGATGACAGGTTTTGCTAAAGTTCAGATTGGTCCCAAATCCTTTGAATAAACCCTTCCAAGATTTTGATGTAAATTTTGGATCTCTGTCAGTCACAATGGTTTTGGGTATACCATGCAGTCGAGTAATTTCCACCATATAAATATCAACAATGTTAATTGAATTGTGAGTGATATTTAATGGTATCAAGTGGGAAGATTTTGTAAGCTTGTCCACTACCACCACCATTATGGAATCAAGTTGTTTGGTTATTCTCAAAAACTTGGTGATGAAATACTTTGTTACAAATTCCCACTTCCACTCAGGAATGGGTAATGGTTGTAGTAGATCAACTCAGTTTTTGTGCTCATCCTTGACCTTTTGACATTCCAAACACTTGGCAATTAAATCCTCAACATCATTCTTCATCCCCGGCAATTAATATTGGCTCTTGACAACTATAGTAGTTTTCTAGTAACCTGGATGTCCGACATAAGGCACCTTAGGCATTTATTTTAAAATCAAGTTTTTCAATTCCATAGAGTTTAGCACATAAATTCTTCTCCTACATAAGAGAATGTCCCCCTTTTCCAACTTGTATTCTTCAGTTTTCTATTGCAAAATATCTTGTTGTAATTTTTTCCTTATGACCATGTACTACAAATCTGATTTTCCAGCCTCTAAAATTTTGTCTTTCAAATATGATTGCTACATGCTAATGGTTGTAGCATTCATATCATGCACCCTTCCATTGAGTGCATCTGCCACCTTGTTCCTGACATTTACAGTTGGTTGTCCAAATTAATATTTCAAGCCATTGTGGTCTATTCTCAAATCAAATATTTTCCCCATGAGGTAGTTCCTCCACATCTTCAAGGCATGCAGTATAGATGCCAATTCCAAATCTTGAGTAGCATATTTACTTTGATGCTCCTTTATTTTCCTTGGTTCATAGCAGGCAACATACCCATTCTTACTAAGAACTCCCCCAATCAATTATTTGCAAGAATCAATACATACAATGAAATATTCATTTGCATTAGCAATCCTTAATATTGGGGCACCTGTCAATAAATGCTTCAATTGTTGGAAAATTCCTTCACAATCCAATGTGCACTCAAATTTCACACCTTACTTTTTCAAGGAAGTGATTGGGTGTGCAATCTTTAAGAATCCTTCAATAAATATCCTATAGTATCCTGCAATACCAATCAATGACCTCACCTATAAGACATTCCTTGTTGTTGGCCATCCTTCAATGACCCTTGTCTTTTTTGGATCCAATGTTATCCCATCCTATGAAATCATATGGCCCAAATAATGAATTTTCTTATGATAGAATGATCACTTACTCAATTTGGCATACAATTGATGCTCCCTCAATACTTGTAATACCATACTCAAATGCTTCTCATGTTCTTCTTCACACTTAGAATATATAATAATTTCATCCAAGAAGAAAATGACAAACTTATCTAAGTAATCCATGAAAATTACATTCATTAAACACATGAAGATAGTTGGTGCAGTTGATAAACCAAATGGTACCATTATGATCTCATAATGGCAACACCTTGTTTTGAAGGTAGATTTTCTGATGTCTTCTTCTCTAATTCTTACCTGATGATAGCATGACTTGAGATCAATCTTGGATAATATTTTTTCATATTTGAGATAATCAAAGAGGTCATATATCCTTGGAAAATGGTACTTGTTCTTCATCGTTACCTTGTTGAACTGCCTAAATTCAATGCAAAGTCTCAAAGTTCCATCCTTTTTCTTCACAAATAGTACTAGGGCACCCCAAGGTGACACACTTTGGCATATATATCCATTCTTCAGAATCTCTTCCAGTTGCATTTGCAATTCCTTCAATTCTGGTGTACCCATCCTTTCAAGGGTCTTAGATATTGGAGCTACTCCAGTCATCAGATTGATGGAGAAGTCAATATCTCTCTTGGGTGGTAATCCTGGTATTTTCTTAAATACATCTTCAAATTATTTTAAAACTGCATAATCTTCAATATTTGGCACCCTCTCTTTAGGTGTTTCTTCCATATGTGTTGTAAATATTTGACACCCTTTCCTATAACTCTTGTTCAGTTGTAAAGATGAAATTTCTTTGATGGATACTACCCTAGGAATTCCTTGTATTTTCCTTAAATTCCCTTTCTCATCCAAGCAAGTAAATGACTTATTATAATAGTCTAGGACAACATGATGTTGGTCCAACCAATCCATACTAATTAGGAATTCATAAGAACCTAAAGGTATAATATTCAAATATACCCTAGTTCTCAATCCATTAATGTCCATTGGGAATGCCTTAACCATCTTATTAATTTTTATTTTAGTTGCAGTATCTAGCTTCACTAACCAATGTTTTCCAAGATTTGTTTTTGGAAAACGAAATCTTTCCACCATCTTAGGATCTAGATAACTATGATTATCTCCTGAATCAATTAAAATATCAATGGCTTCATTGTTGATCTTACCCTCCACTTCAATCATATGTGATTGAAGCTCAGGTTTCTTGTTATCCAAGGATGTGTATATCCTAGGTACATTTATTCCCTTGTCCTCCACCATTTAATATTGTTGTACATTGTAAGAAATCTTCACTTTTTCACCTTTGTGAGAGCAATCTCTCAACACATGATCTCCTCCACAACCCCAACATTGGATAGGTGGTTTCCTTGGTCTTTTCCCTATTTCTTCTATCATTATGGTTTCTTTAGATATTGGTTTTCCTTGAGAATTATTTATGAAGAATGATGGCTTGGTTCCCTTCTTTCTCTGGTCCATCATACTTCTTTTTTTTTTCCCGCATCCTTTGGAAAGTTGGTCTTCCTCTATGTTGATCATAAAGGAATTTATCCCTCCTTATAGTTTACTCTAGTGTCTTGGGATCATAATATTGTATCTTGTCACTGATAAAAGATGACAACCCACTCAAGTACCTTATGAATATTAAATTTCTCATACTTGATGAAAGAAACATACTTCAACAACTCGAAAAATATCCTTTCATATTCATCTATGGTCATACTCCCAAGATTAAGTTGAAAGAACTCCTTCATTTTGTTATCATAGTATCACTTAGTCAAGTATTTCTCTTGGAAATACCTCTTGAATTTACTCCAAGTGACTTTCTTCTCATCAATGTGTTGTACCTACACAAATTGTTCCGACCACATTGATGTTTTTCTCTTGAGCTAATAGATGTCAATTCTTCTTTCTTCTTGTGAAGAGTAATTATGCAATTGAAAATACTTCTTGATTCCTAGAAGCCATGTCTCTACATCCTCATCCTTCTTATTCTCACCATCAAATGTAGGAGGCTTGATTTTGTTCATTTCTCTTTATAAATCATCCAGCCCATACCTTTTCTTTTTCTTCCTAATAGGGCATGGAATTGATATTTTGTGTGTTTTGTTAGTTGAAATCCTTGGAGAATGATGGTGATGCCTGATAACACTTATTGTTGTTCCCCTCTCATTGTGAGACCTATGTCTCCCTGATATTCTTAACGTATTCTCCTTTACCATATTTTTCTCTATTCTATCCAAGCTTTGCATTAATTTGATGTTGAAATATTCCTGCTACTTCTTGGCTTTCATAAGCCTCTCATTATCAAATTTATAACTCTGGACATCCTTTTGAAAAATATTTATAGTCTCTACCAAATTCATGCTATATTCCTTAACTTCTCCATGCCCATTTGAATTTTTACCTTCATTACCCATATTAACATACATCCCTATGATCTCATCTTCATGGTTGTACTCCCTCTGTTCATATTATATGATATTGAACTATATGGTGATCATGTTCTATTATACATGTTGCTAACTATGAAAAATGTGTAGCCAAAACAATTTATTAGGATAAAATAATTTAATAAGATCCATGAAATTATGTACAATTTTGTTCCAATAATGTATCATAATAATTTATTTCATGAGTCCTCCCAAAAAGTCTCAAAACTTAGATTATTTTCATCTATGCAGACTCATGGACTCACGGAATCATAACTCTCCCTTTCATAAATTCATTTGAAGATTCCCCATACTTAACCATTTTCCTCTTTGTGGACTTGTTGACTCACAGACTTGCAAAATCACAGGCTCACAAAAACATAATTCCACCACTTAGATTATTTTCATCTATGCATACTTACAAACTCTGAATACTTCCCATACTTCATAATTTTCCTCTTTGTGGACTCACGGACTTACGGACTCATGAAAATTGTAACACACCCATGATGTGGCATAAACATTTTCGCTTTTCTTAAAGGACAGATTCTCCATCCATGGTTTCTAATTTGGATATTCGGGGAACCAGTCCAACCTCCAGATCAAGGATCTATGATTCTGGAGCCAAACGACTCTCTGATACCTTGATGGTCTCATTCTACAATTAAACGCAAACTCTTTCGACTTCTGGGTGTAGATCTAATGGTACTCGTGACCTTCCCCTTTTTCTCTTGTGAAATCTTTGAGTATGGTTGCTAACCCTTTTCCTAATAATCCCTTCCTTTTCATGACCTTGGGCGATGACCTCATGTAATCCAAGATATTGCGGGCATGGCCAAGGGTGGTTTGAAACCAACTTCTTTTCTCCCTACAATTCAACTTGAGCCTGAACATGTCCTTTCTCCAAAACTATGGTATGGATTGCGGCCCGCCCTCAAATTTTTAAATTTTGCGCACCTTCGTGAGATCGGAAGAGCATGGTTTCTAATTTGGATATTCGGGGAACCAGTCCAACCTCCAGATCAAGGATCTATGATTCTGGAGCCAAACAACTCTTTGATACCTTGATGGTCTCATTCTACAATTAAACGCAAACTCTTTCGACTTCTGGGTGTAGATCTAATGGTACTCGTGACCTTCCCCTTTTTCTCTTGTGAAATCTTTGAGTATGGTTGCTAACCCTTTTCCTAATAAGCCCTTCCTTTTCATGACCTTGGGCGATGACCTCATGTAATCCAAGATATTGCGGGCATGGCCAAGGGTGGTTTGAAACCAACTTCTTTTCTCCCTACAATTCAACTTGAGCCTGAACATGTCCTTTCTCCAAAAATATGGTATGGAGTGCGGCCCGCCCTCAAATTTTTAAATTTTGCGCACCTTCGTTCCTCGCAATGCGATGTGACCATTGATCTCACTACCTTGACAATGCTTCTGAACTGATGGATCATATATATCCTTTCTGAATCTATGGATCATATATAAACTTTCAAAATCAATGACTATGATTTATTTCACGATTCAGATTTTGGGAATTTCAACTCTCAACTTTCGCTTCCTCCATTGGTAGCTATCTTCCAGAGTGGAAGAAGTGATGACACCTGTCCTCAACAAACATATAGTTCTAATGAACTCGAGCTCTCTGACCTTCGGGAGTTATTTCTCCTTCATTCAACCTTTTCTCCCGGAGTGCTCCATACCCGATGTTGTATATTGGACGCCACGCGTCTACTTTGATCGACAGTCTATATCCGCTCTCCATAAACAAAAATATCTAGAGTGAATCCTTCTGGACTGTCGGATCTTCTAACACCTTTCCTCTCTAAATCGATGACCCTGGTCCTCTTCGAGATTTCAACACTTTTCAACCAAGACCAGATCAATTGTCCTTTGAGCTCCTCCTTGATCAACAATCCAGATCTCCTTCGAAACTTCGGTGCTTTCACCTTCTACTTTCCTCTGGAGTGCTCCATACCCAGAGTTCTAGTTCTGGTTCCACTCATACACTTTAAAATCAACAGTTGTCATCTACTTCGGGACTTCGGCCTTTGGTGATTTCAAGTCTCAATTTCCCCACACTCTACTTCTCCCAAAGCATTTTATACAGAGTTTGTGATATGATGAAATGTGTTCTCTTGCAGATCGATGGCTCCCAGCTGCTTCAACTATTCAGGGTTTGGCGATTTCAAACTTTACTCCTTCATTTTCTCTCGAAGTACTTTCACCTAGAGTTCATGATATTTCACCATGTACCCTATGGATCCGATGGTCTAGATTCTCTTCGGTTCTTTGTCTCTTCGGGCTTCGGGAGTTTCAAACTCCTATGCACTCATTTCTCCCATAGTGATTTCAGCTAAACTTCATGGATTTCTGCCACGTGTCCCTCTACAATGAACGGTTGTGATCTTCTTCATATTTTAGGGCTTCGGGATTTTGTCACACTCCTCACTTGGAAACCTCCGAATTAGTTTTCCCCTAAGTCTCTGATATATCGACACGTATCTCTTGCCGACCGACGAACAAGATCTACTTTGGGTCTTTACCCGTAGTCCACAGACTTATGACACCTGTCTTCTAGATCCAACGACTGACGTTTAATTTGAACGATTCAACAGTTGAAGTTTTCTCCGGGTCTTTACCCGGAGTCTACAGGTTTATGCCACTTGTCCTCTGGATCCAACGCTTGATATTTACTTCATTCTCCTTGACGATGGATAGTCCCAAACTACTTCGGGACTTCGGGACTTTGGTAATTCCACTCTCCTGCGTGTGAAAAGAACTAAGGCTTGGGAACCTTGCTCCGATAAGATGACTATTGGTCCTCTACACTGTGATCCAACAAACATTGTCACTCCTCCTCCTGAGCTTCGGATCTCTTCTGAATTAGAATATTTTCTAAGTGTTCAAAGGCCTCGACCTTTTCTCCTCCTACGGGTCCATTTCTTGGACTTCGTCTGCACACCTAAAAGAGCTTGATTCCCCTCAAATATTTTTCCTTCCCACACACTCCTTTCATTTTAGGGATCTCATCAAACTCAGATCGAAGGTCAAGGACGATTGATGATTCATATAAATTTTTGGGTTTAACCTCCGCCATCAGGGGAGTGCTCGCTCGAATCTAGTCTAATCTTATTCGTTGATCTTCCATTCCCTAAGAGATCAATGACATAGGTTTATTGGGGCCATGAACTAACATGTTCACTATCCGGTTCTTATATCATGGGTAGTTCTAGTAACTTGACTATCATCTTTCTCCCATATCTGGAGGTTGGGACGATTCCCAGGCATCCTCATATATAAGGATGAGGGCTAACTTCAGGACTTTAGAAATTCGGGGATTTTACCTCCCTTACAACAAACTCGTTCAGTTCACCGAACTCATAAAGTCCAAAGGACTCCAGGGTTAACTCCCATGCTCTTTTCCATACCCAACAGTCACAACAGACCTTGGCTTCTTCCGAATAGATTTTGTCCGTTCGTCTTCCAAACAAGGGACCTCCCCCCTTTTTTGATACTTAAACCTCATTTTTCTTCCTAAGCTTTGTTAACTATGAAAGGATTAAGATCTTTGCACTCTTTCTCTTGAACATAACGCTTGGAGGAATCCTTCTGCACACCCCTTATGCTCATTCCTCAACTCTAGAACTTAAGTGGTTCTCAGTCTTCATTCCTCAACTCTAGAACTTAAGTGGTTCTCAGTCTCTGCCTGCCTCACAGAGAGCATGTGCATAAATGCACTATCTTTCCTGAGCTTTAATAGACTCCCTCCTCCAAGGGACTCAGAACGACTAGGGGTGTCGACTTGCATACATGAAACTGTTCCCAAGGTCAATGAACTCACAGTTCATGGATCTAGCTTAAGCCACCATAGGGTGCAAGAATTTACGAATAAAATATGTCCAATCCATACTTGCTTAAATACACAATTTAAACATGAATAAAGAGATACAGTATAACCATTAAGAAAACATATGCATCCCTGGGTCATTCATAGTATATCCCATTTCATTACATAATTACAACTTAATTTCCCAGGGTATGAGAATACTTATCTATTACAAGTTGCATCCAACCAACTAACTGTGGGTGTGCACCTTTCCACCCAACCATAGGCTCAGAGGCATTCATTATTATCACTATGGCTACCCCTATGCCAAGCCATGATATCACTAGGGAATTTACACCATCTCTCAGAGAAACTCTCTCTGTCAGAATGACCTTGTGAGGTTTATCATATGCTTCCTCATCATCAAGATTATGTTCAGGTCCTTCAGGTCATGTTCTCGAAACTTACTTTGGGTTATCATATCTCCATTACGAGCTTGTTCTCTCATCCCGTGTCTCCTCTCTTGTTGTCTCTGTATGTATCTTACCTTCCCTCCTCTAGAAGGTTTTCGACCCGTCCTGTTCCTTCTGTCAGAAGGAAGCTCGGGTCTATAGGTGTCTATGGTACTTCAAGTTAACATCATGTAGCTACACCATCCTTCCATTCATGGGGGTGGTTGATGATTCAACCATTGGTCCTTTATTTATTAACTAAATTCTTTCCTATAGAGATATCATGGCTCATACTTCAAGGCTTCACCCCTTAATAGTCAATTATGGGTAGTTTAACAATAATATATTTACATTGTCCAGATGCCTTGGCATGGTAATCCTATTTTATGATTAATTGCAAGCTGGGGGAAACAGGGGTGTTATAATTCCCTCCCCCTTAAAGGAACACCGTCCTCGGTGTTCTT
>CBVK0100392961.1:0-12242 GCA_900067695.1 Picea abies | reverse complement strand
ATACCATGACAACCACCAAGGTGAAATTAGGCAAAAGATATAATTTTCAAGCAAGCATTCCATAATCAAGAAAGGACTCTTTGCACATGCTCAAATTCCTCAAATGTTAAAGTGACACTTACCATGAGACTGGATTTGTTACCTCATGAAGCAAGACCTATTGTCTTCTAGGATCCAAAATGGTGTAGTGGACGTTTCTCTATTGTTGGCGATGAGTGGTGATGTAATCATGATAAGGAGGGGATCTATATGCTTAATGTGGGCTCTTACTATCGGCACTCCATGTATGCTACCTGCAGGCCTCGATACATCATCTCCTTAGTTACCCCTAGGCATGGGGGGTAACAGGCCAAATTCTTAAGCACTACATTAGCTAGCCTTTGAGGCAGCTTTCCCTTGTACATAAATAAAGAGAGTTTTTTCCCATCTTTAATTTTTCTTTTGTTTTGTTTTAACTTTGCACATGATTTCTTCATTTTATGCGTTGCATTTTCATTTGATTTTTTATTCTAGTTAGGTTTCCTCTTCTCTATTTCAAGATTATTTCCTAGAACTTCTCAAGAAACTTGGTGTCATGGACCCGAATAAATTTTCATCACATTGGTATCAAAATCCTAAAAACCTCCATTTTTCTTCTAGACATGACTTTATTTGTCTTCATGAAACACTATGGTGCATTACTCCAAGTCAAATTCAGTAGAGGAACATAGTCCTTTAGCATATGACCATTGCAATCTTAATATATAGCGATAGTGAGATAATGGCTATACCCAAGAGCAGGTGTTATGTTTGTTTGAAACTAACGAGACTGTAAACTATTTTAGGAAGGAATATGTACTACTCAGGGTATGTTTCTCAGGGATTTATCTAATCTATAATCAAGTTGGGATATCTTACTTTCACAGGTGTCATCCCTCATTCCTTTAAAGGAAATCTGGAATTCCCCTATCCACCTCTATCTAAGTCCAAGACAAAATTCATATTATAAAGGTAAAGCCTTGGGGAAAGGCACTCTAGCTCATATGAAGACATTCGAGTATCTTCATCGAGGCTATGGACACTCGCTAGAAGTGGAGAGAGTATTGTGACATCGGGGTGACTCTGTTGAGGATATGGACACTCACGGGTAGTGGAGCAACACCAGAGAAATGCATAATCAACTTGTATTTTCAATCTTTCTGATGCATCCATTCCTTGTAGTAATTCACCTTCCTTCCCAAAATGATCTAGTTTAAAAAGAGTGCACTATGGTAATTAATCACCTCTGGGCACAACGACGACCTCTCTCTTTCATCATTAAATTTTGTCTCGTCAAATTATGCATTTTGAAAATTGTGGGACCTACTCATTCTCCTCGTCAAATTATGCATTTTGAAAATTGTGGGACCTACTCATTCTCCCTTTGTTTATGCACCATAAATGTTTCTATCCTTCAAAGTCTTTCATTTAGACACAATTTTTGCATAAATTCATGGCTTTGCCCACTGTGTTGCCAATTGTTGTGAAAAGCATCAACACCTTCCCTTTTTCTTGTATCCTTTCTCATATAGTCATTTCCAACCAAGAAAATGGGACCCTCTTTTTGTCTTGAGACCCTCTTAACTTGCTGAGAAAATTTCTTGTCTTCTTGATCTCCATTAAATTCTAACCATTCCTCTTTGAGAAATTGTTTTGACGTGCAACTTTTTTTTGGTTTCTGGCATATCGATGAGTTTTTAATGAACTCACTTATACAAGAAATATCGATGATTTCATGATTAACTCATTGATACATTAAAATGGAATGCCACTNNNNGATTAACTCATTGATACATTAAAATGGAATGCCACTTAACGATTTCTAGAAGTGAGTTTTGGAGTATCGACAAGGTTCCCACCAACATTGTTGATACATTGGTGGACTTCCCCTCAATTTCATCAATACGTAGAACTTCACCATATCAGTGATGTTGTCAACATTGTTGCTAATACACAAACCCTTATAAAAGTGAACTTCTTCCCAACTTCATTAACACATGAACCTCAATACCAACACACTTTCCACCATCACCTCTAGTACGTCGGAAAACTTCTCACTACCACCCTCAATGCATAAAGTTGAGTTCCTTTGAACTTTGTTGATACTCTAAAATTTTACATCAACAAAGTTAGCATTATCATTGTCATCACGACAGTGTGCTCTCGTTGTTTCCCCCCTTGAGACCTTGGTCCACGTGCTGAATAAGTTTATAAAAGGGGAAACTCCACAGGATTATAGTCTTACCTTAGTCATCGAGAGAGAAAGAGAGAGAATTTGGGGAAAATAAAGGAGCGACATCATGGTGTATCACCCACCCACCTTCAAGCACCCTATTTTCCATGTATCACCTATGCACCAAGTAAGCATTCTTCCCTAATCCACGTGGTCTTTCCACATTTCGAGTTTTTGGGTAAAGTATAAGTTTATAGCAAAGGAAGAGAGCCCAGAGCCCACCTCCCCTACCTTCCCCGAGCTCACAACATTATCGACCCCATACATTGTGCCTCTCCTTTAGCATCATCGAATCCTAATCACTCAGTGACACTCGTCGTTTATCTTATTCTAATTCCCAGAGCCGAAACATCTTGTCTCTGCACTCGACCCAGGATCATATAGGCACTCGACACCCTTCCTATGGGTGCGTTGATCCCAACATGATGAAAAACCCTAGTCATCTATGATCAGGACTAAAGTTCATCCCTGACATTAATCCATTCTTGGAAAACTTCAAGTCCCGAGACCACATCAACGAGGTCCTGACTAACCCATAGTCACCGACATTTAGTCATTTTTTTGCACAGATATATACCAATAGAATTCACCTGCATTATGTCGATACTATCTCCCCTTCACTGGTGAAGTTGTTATGATTTCCTCCTATAAAAAGTCTGCTTTGTTGGTGATGTTGATAACATCGTCAACTACTATATTGACAGACTTAATGCAAACTAAATTGATACACTTTTTTCTATAAAATAGAGTTTGATGCTAACATCGTCGATATTGTTCCTTTCATACCAGAGAATTTCATCCTAACATCGCCAGTCCATTGCTTTGCATACCGACGAAGCTTGTACATTTAGCGTTGAAACTCACTTTACCATAGTGGAATAGTTTCTATTATCAACGTCAATACAGAGTAGCATAGTTTTTGTCATCAACGTCGATACTAATTTTCTTTGTCGTCAGTGTTGATGTCATTCGCACCGATACTCCCAATATTTTCCTCCCCTGAACCAAGCCCGATTTCAGTGAGAATTCACTATGTCACCCATTATCCTCTCTTCTTCAGATGATGACTTTCCTCCTGATATTGATACCATTACTTCCTCAAACACTGATATAGGTTTACATTGACATATTCATCTTTAACCTCCTAATGTTTCCCAAAATCCCAAGAAGTTACATGATTACAGAAACTAGCACCTTATGTTCACTTTCATGATGTCTTTTTATTTCTATTTTGGTGTATTAATGATGAGCATGTTTGTTGCAAATTCAAGTATGTCACCACAAAATAAGACTATGATAAAATCTCCCATGATGGATGTCTCCACAAAAGGAATCCACCAAGAAGAATAAGTACATGTTCTAGGGCCAATTTATGATGACACCACAAGATTTATTGAGAAGGGGACTTCACTTAAATGGGGTGAATTCTTCCAAATGTTTAAGAACCATAGTTTCCCAGCTAAAGATGAACTCAATATCTCCAAGAACATCCAAAAATCAAATTTACATTGGGTGGCAGCCCATGCAATGGTTTTTCCATGTGTGAACACAATCTTGTGGATAGTCTAGCATGTAGACCTAGACAACATATACATACTCAATTCCAAGGGGAAACCCATAACATCATTTCGAGCATCTGAAATAGCCTTATACTATCACTTGGAGAAAACATTTTTTTCATTGGATGAAGATCTTATCAAGAAATTTCCACACAAGGAAAAATATTTATGCAAGATCTAGTACAATCCTGACAAGAAATTCAAAATAAGACTCTCAAATGAATATCCTACTATCTCGTTGAGGACGTCGTACTAGTACATTGTAGCAATGTTCTATAGGTTGTATGGAGAACTAGACACACCAAATTTCACATTATCCCTGATTCCCCTCATACTACTGTGCCAACATTAGATCATCCTTCAATTGGGATAATATTCTATCAACATCTCTAGAAGACTCCATCAAAACAACCAAAGAGACCACCCCCAACGAATTTCCAAGTTTCCACATGGATTCCTACCTATTGGACATGGTGTGTGTATGCCACCAGCATCCCAAGATGGGATGGGTCTGGAAGCCAACCGATCCTCCCATACACATTTACTACAAAGTGCTTTAGGAGCTCAAATACAGAAATGACTATCACAAGACTTGTGATTACTTCTTAGCACCCCTGTTCCAATTCATATTCGATTCACCTACACCTTGCATCACTAACAAGGCCCAAGATATAGTGAGGAAAATAGGATATCGATATCTCCTGGAGTACACGCCATATATAAGGGTATATAGAGCCACCAAATATCCTCATCTTCTCTCCAGGATTGTACTTGATAGGTTAGTTTTGCAAGAGATCACGTATCAGACCATGATCCATGGAGTTGGAGCATCATTCTATAGATATAAGAAGGCCATCTGGCCCCCTTTACCATTGTGGGTCGAATCATACTCCTTTGGATACATCAAACAATATCAAGATAAGGTGGAAACACTATTATCATTTTGCTTCAGAGAAGAGAGATTCCAAAAGAATGATCCAAAGAATGTAGTCAAAGATTATTGTTCCAAGCACATGCACATATGGGAGTATACATCAACCAAGTGGGAACAAGAAGAGATCCATTGTGGAGCCTGTTATCGCACAGTTTGTAGGAAGGGTTTAGGTTAGCTTGAGTCAAAGCTTCAAACTGGCGTAACAGGAACTTCCCCACCCACGACATGATCTCCTAGTTATCCCTAGATATCGGGGATAACAGAGCCCAAACGTATCATGAAGTTATTTTCAAGTGGAAAGGAAAACCTATGGGTAGGATATCATATGAAGAGAAGGCCTAAGAAGAGGCACAGAAGAAAGACGAAGAAGAAACAACAGTAGTAGTGGTAGCCATGATGACAGATTCACATTTTGAATCGACAGAAGGAGAGGAGGTAGTTGAAGATAAGAAGAGAAGGAATAAAGAGAAAGTGAAGAAAAACGAGGATTGTTGTAATCTAAAGCAAAGTAGAGAGTGTTACCAGTAGAACCTTACATAGCCATTATAGAGATCCATACACATAGACATATAGACATACACAAGTAATGAGATCCTAAATAAGATTCCTTTTATTATATGATAGACAGTACAATACACTTACATATATTCTCTCCCATGAAGCTATCTGAGCCTTCATGTGCTTATCTATTTATACCTCTTAACAGGCAGTTGTAACTACTTAACTGCCTGGGTCAGTCAGTTAGCAGAGACTCTAAATGACTTCTACTTATAACTACGTTGGTCAAACGGCAAGTCTAACCTGACCGTAGTGTCTAGTCAACAGGGTTGACTAGCCCCTACAACATCTCTCCCCACCTCAATTCCTTGCTTGTCCCGAGAAAGAGGGGGTTATACAAAATAATTTTTTCTCATATTTTTATTTACAAAATTAGAATAGATGGAGAAAGAGAAACAAGTATGTAAGAATAAGAGACAAAATATTTATTCGGTCGACCAAATCAAGTTTCTAATTCTGACTGAGTTGTTGTGCCTGGAGTTCTGCTACTAGCTGAATCAACTACATCTTGTATGCCTAGTGTTCATGTGTTTTACTGGGTGAAAGATATATGATGCCTGTGAGTAGGATGCTTCCTGAATAACAATAAAAAAAAATTGACCTTTTAAAACTCTATTTTGGCGTCACCCTTGGGTTGGTTTCCTAGTCATTTCTTCTTGTGCTAGAGTGTTTCTTGGAAGGTTTTTTCCAGATTTTATTTTAGTATCTAGCGCAGGAAAGAATGATTGTTGCTACCTACACCAGTGGATTGAGGAAACCCCAGAGGAGCCCTATGTGCCTTTATGTGAAGGGGAAATTCCTCTTCTCACATCATGGCCAAGATGGTTGACCTGCTTCTGAATTCTAGCAATCTGGACCAAGAGGGTCGTCAACTGCTAACTTTAGCCAGCTCATGGCTTCTGCACTAGTATTTAGTTTTATATATAGTGAACTTTCTCCTTGTCTTTATTATATATAGTTTTAGGTTCATAACATTGACATTAGTTTGAATTGATAACGGAATTTCCCCACATGAGGCTCAACTTCCCTAGATTTTTGAAGTACAAGAAAATGAGGTAGTTATTGATTTGAATCATGTTGTTACGAGTGCAACATCTTTGAGGTACAATAGAATATATGGTTTCTCGTAATTGGATCGTTTCTAACTTGTTGTATTACCTTTTGCATGTCGGTATATCTATGGTTTTTGAAAAAATGATCATGCGGTTTCTCTCATGCGATAATTTTGATGGGTTCTTCATGAACATTGCGCTTAATAAGGGAATCTGTAGATGGTTGCGACATATTTTTCTTTATGACATCGGTCATTGTCAATTATGTTATTAATATCCATATTTTCTGTCATGTATTAAATGTACTTAGTGTGTTGACATCGATGTCTCTTCGATCTGTTATATTCTAGGTTCAACTGACCAGATCTTGTCTGTTGAATCATAGTCGAAATGTCAGTCGACCGACCGGGTTTGTTGATCCATCTTTAGTACTTGAATAAATTAATCTATTTTGATGATGCCTTTCTTGTTCATTTATTTTGTTGAATTTTGTTGATTTGGACTGAAGTCTTCTTTTGTCATGCCACTGATAATTTCTTGATTTATGTTCATAGGATATTTGCTCATCTGTAGCACGCTCTCTTGAACCATGCTCGCTTGCTCCTAGACTGGTCCTTTCACTGGATTCTTTTCTTATGATTATTTTTCTTAAGTCAATTGAAGGTGTAGAACGTTGAGAATATCTTCTGCTATCTTGTCTCGGGCTTGACCACGTGCTACTTTCTCTCTCCATTTCATTGTTTCTTTTCCTTTAGTGTTATGGCTACACCTTAAATACTTTTAACTTTTTAGTTTTTTACTTGAATTTTCTAACTGCCTTTTTTGTTTATTTTTAAGTAGGTTTATTTCTTATAAGTTTGATTAGTTATTTTAGTCGGTTCCTGTTGGAAAATCCTTGCTAATTTTTTTTAACAGGGTTCTCTTTTCTTTTATACTTGGTATTTATTTAAACGGGCTCCATTAATTAGTTTCTTAAATGGATGCCCCATTAACGTTCTGATTTGGACCGCTCTGGTCGGTCGAATTGCTTCCACCACGTAAGGCCCCAACCATGTTGTTTCCAATTTTCTGAGTTTGCCTTTTATAAGACTGTCATATAATAAGACTAAGTCTCCCTCTTTTATATCCATTTTCTGTAAGTGACGATCATTCCATGATTTTTTCTCTTGTTTATGAACTTATTGATGATGAATTTTTATTAACCTCTCTTCCTCCAACTTGTTCAGTTGGTATAGTCGATCAATTAGGTTTTTTCCTTGTCAATTTTTTCTATCACTATGACCCTGTCAGAATTAGTCCAAAATTGTAGTGGAATTACAACTTCCTAGTCGTACACTAGCTTGAATGACATCTTCCCAGTTGATCTTTTGAATGTTAATCTATACACCTAGAGGATTGCAGGAATCTTATCGTCCCAATCATCTTTATTTATAACACATATTTTCGTAAGTCCCTTGTGTAATGTTTATTAAATGCTTCAACTGCTTCATTTTCTTGTGGGTGGTAGGCTATCATTTTTCTGTAGTCAATTAAGAATTTTTCCAGTAAAAATTTAATTGTTTTGTTTACAAAGTGCATTCCTTGGTCGCTAATTAGTGTAAGAGGGAAGCCAAATCTTGTGATGATTTTCTCGTAGATGAATTTAGCTGCTACTTATTTGGTACAAGATTTGACTAGCTCAGCTTCTGCCCATTTAGTCACATACTCGACCACAGTGATTATGTACTTAGCACCAGTTCTCCTTTCCCTATGTGGGAATGGCTTGACGAAGTCGATAGCCCAGATTTCGAAAGCTCAATTAGGGTTTATCAAAATTAGTGGCATTTCATTTTTCCACAAGGATCATCCTAGTCTCTGATAACTATCACATTTTTTAACTTGATCTCGACAGTGTTTATGTACAGTCGACCACCACAAGATTGCTTGTAATATCTTCCTGATTGTTGTGTCGGCCTAAAAATGACCTCCAGTTGTGCTTGCATGGGATTCATTGATGATATCCCCCCGTTCATTTTCTAGCACACATGTTCTTAGCACATTGTCCATTCCCATTTTTTATAAGTATCGATTAATGATTGTGAATGGTGTAGCTTTCATGGCTAGAGTTTTCTTTTTATTTTTTGAGAGGTCCTACAGAGATTTTCCTTCTTCTAAGAAAGTGGAAATGTATTTTAAATACTTAGGTGTAGATGCTACGCTGACTAAATGTGCATCTGGGAGGTCATCGTCTATGCATGTCAGATCTTCTCTTGTTTATAGTCGTGACACGTGATAAGGTAGAACGTTCTTTTTCCCTGGTAGGATGATCACATCAAATTCAAATTCTTGAAATACTAATAACCACCAACATATATTTCCTTGATGGACTGGTTTATTGACTAAGTATTGTGATGCTTTGTGGTCTGTAAAAAATGCAAAAGGGTTTGCTAATGAATAATGACAGAAATTTTGTAGTGCGAAAATCATTGATAAGGCTACTCATTCTATGATCGAATAGTTTATTTTTTCTTTATTCAACTTTCGACTTGCATATGCATTTGGGTGATCCATTTTTTCATCATATGGTTGAGCGAGAACCAACCCAATAGCTACGTTTGACACATCGACATGGACATGCAAATTTCTCGACCAGTCTGGAAATTTGAGAATAAGCGCTTCAACCAATTTCTTCTTTAGAAATTCGAAGGATTCTTAGCAGTATTAGCTCCATTTGAATTCGACATCTTTTTGTAGAAGATCGTCCATTGGGAAATTGATGTCTGAGTAGTGGCGTATAAACTTCTTGTAGTAGCTAGTATGACCCAATATAATTTTGATTTGTTTTTTATTTTCCAGGGGTTTTAGATTAAGGATAATCTTTATTTTAGCTATATTGACATTCACTCCATATTTACATACCACGTGTCCGAGAAAGATTCCAATAGGTGTAGAGAATATGCATTTTCTTATGTTAAGTGATAGTTGAATCTATCTGCAATGTTATAACATAAGACATATCCATTGGATGTGGTTCCTGAGTAGACTATAGATTCTCCAATCATTGAAGCTTACATCCATGGTTTTGTACATGTACTCTTGGAATGCTTTGAAAACTATTATTGAAAAATATGTTGGTATTTTTTTTAGTCTGAATGGCATGACTTTGTAGGAAAAAGATCCAAATTCTGATATGAAAGTTGTTTTTGCTTGATCTTCTTTTGCGATTGGCACCTGGTTATATCTTGAGAATCCATCAGTAAATGAATAACATTCATGAACAACGAATTCATTTATGATTTCATCAAAAAAAGGGGTGGGGAATAGTTCTGTCATGTTCTTTTTGTTCAATCCCCTAAGGGGATTGAAATGGGAATGCCGAAATAGGCCAAAATCCACTATTCTGGGCCACTTTTGGGGATTTTTGAGATTTTCGTCGGAGGAAAAGTGACCCTAGATCAAAAAATTGAAATTTTTTATTTAATCGACATTTTATACACTCATAAAGATAAACAACTTTGGTTTAGTGAAAATTTTCTAGAAGTGCATATATTGAGAGATAGCGAGTTTTGCTAAAAATTCAAAATCTGGAAAAAAAAGTGAAAAAAGGGCAAAATGGTCATTTCCATATTGCTGTAGTTTTTCACTGGAGCATCAGATTGAAAATATGAGAGTTTTTAAGAATTCCTTGTCATTATTTTTATATATTACTCATATATAAATTTCTCTAGTTCCTGACATATTTTCTTCTGCAATTGACTGAAGTTGACATTTCAATAAAATTACACCAGTGGAGAAAATGCACAAATGGGGTGAAAATGGTTTTTTCAGGAAGCCATAACTTTCATCTCAAAGATTGGATTGGGGCATGAGTATAGTAGTTGGAAACATGATTCAAATAAGAACAACCTAGAATTATTAGAATTTGGATAATTGTGAGATAAATATTAATAAATTAAGCATAAAAAGGACCTGTAGCATTTATTGACAAATTTTTATGATATGCATATTTCTAACAAAAATTGTTTCTTACAAATTTTGCATGATTAGGGGGTATAAACATATCAGTTCAAGATAAGAATTCATATTAAATAAATGGAGGAAGGAGAGGGAGCCTTCATTCATGATAAAAAAGCCAAAGGACAAAATATAAGTGTTGGTAATGCATAGACAAAATCAAATGGACACAAGGGAAGAGGGGAGCAAGAAAAATTAATAGAGACTGTGAGAAGCCTAAGAATAGAAGTACAAAGATACAAAGAAGACAATGAGAGGCTGATAAGAAAAAAAAATCAGATAAATGCTCAAGTGATGCAAAGCCTAAATCAGTTGCAGAGGCAAACAAAGAATGAATCAAACTCAAGACATGAGGAAAAGGGAATATATTATGAAAGAAGAGCTAACTACATAAGAGTTAGTTATTCAATAAGTGAGAGTATAACTCATAGACATCACTCACCTCCTTACTCATCAAAGACATTTTATGCATCTGAAGATTCCATAAGTAGTCCAAAGGCGTCTCTTGTTAGGCACCAAAGAAGAAGACATGAATTGGATGGTTTGCAAGGAGAGTTGAGGAAGCTTAAGCCAACATCCTTTGATGGTGAAAGAGAAAGGGAATATGATGTTGAAGAATGGTTTCTTAGAATCAAGAGGTATTTTCAATTTCATTACTACTCATAAAACCTGGAAGATAAAATTGTCACCTACCATTTGCATGGGAAAGTTGTTATGTGGTGGGATCAACTTAAGCAAGTTCAGAAAATAAATGAGAGTAGGATCACTTGGAAGAAATTCAAGAGGTGTTTTCAGAAAGAGTACCTTTCAGATCACTTCTATGATAAGAAAATGTGGGATTTATTTGAACTCGGGTTGGGAAGCATAACCATGGAAGATTATGAAATTAAGTTCTTGGTGTTGATATTTTACTTATACAACTAGCAGTTATAGTTCTTATTAATTATTACAATCTTTTAGAACATTAGTTGTATATATAAGATCACAGAAAGAGAGGAAATCACAGAAACAAGAGAGACACAAATATTATCCTAGGAAACCCTCTAGGGGGATAAAACCCAGCCAAATTCCTCAATATAGATTAACCAACCAAGACAAATTCTTGATAAAACCCAGCCACTTTCACTGAAGTCTTGATCAAATACAATAAGGAGGTTTATAAAATATGAGAAGGTGAAAATACATAGGTTTTTGAGTGGACTGTCTTCATTTTATAAAGAGAATATTCAATATGATGAACCTAAGACATTGACTAAGACCATCAAGAAGGCTAATTACTTGTATGCACAAGGAAAGGGAAGTGAGTCTTTGCAAAAAAATCGGAACGATAAGAAGAAAGAGAAGTCTGATCAGAGAAATAATTGATTCAAACCTCCTTTTAACAGAAATAGCCCAAATATAATCAGCAAGACTAGCCTGCTAAGAATGAATCCAAGAGAGAATAATCCTTGGGAAAAAGGGGGAGACCACGAGTCCAATGTTGGGGATGCAAGGAAGGTCATCTATACAAGGATTTCCCTCACAGAAAAGACAAAGTGAATACCATGCACAACATCCAAGAGGATACAATGGTAGAAGACATGGGAAGAATATATGCATCCTTAGAAGATCGACAAACAGAGTACCAATCCAATATGATCGAGGTGGAAGGTAAGATCATTAATCATCTTGTTGCTATTTTAATTGATTCAATAGAAAGCCATTGTTACATTGATCCTAAAATAGTGGATAGATTACATTTGGAGAAAAGTAAGCTTGAAAAATCAAGTTTGGTTCAGCTAGACACTGGAACCAAAATAAGGATCAATGAGATGGTCATAGGTTGTCCCATAAGTATTAACAGAATGAATACTAATGTTGATCTAAATATTATACCATTGGGATCTTATGATATT
>CBVK0100392957.1:0-10466 GCA_900067695.1 Picea abies | reverse complement strand
TAGAATAATTGTGTAAATGAAAATCAATGAAATTATGCTAAAACCAAATTATTATTGTGTATGTATAAAATGAAAGATTAACTGCTTAGCATCCTGCAGATTGATGCTACAAAAATATACACATACCGAACTATAGAAGACCAATCTATGAGAGCCCAAAGGTCCTTTGTTTATTTAAAAATATCCTTTATATTCTTTTGATATCTAACTTGTGTCCATCCATCTACCTAACTATTCAAATTCAAGTATTCATATTCTAAGGATTTATAAAATTCATAAAGGACAAGAAATTACATTACAAATTTAGGATAAAATGTCTCATTAAATGTAATCCCTTTATAATGAAGGCTCCATGATCACATGAGATACTCCAAAATAGTCATCATATGATTCCTCAAAACATAGGGTACAAATATCTGTGAGAGGGTCCATAAAAATGCATTACAATAATTGTAGGTGTATCCTTTTGAGAAAATGAAACCTTACTCTAAATTTTCAGCTTGTTGACAAAACCCATATCTCATAATTTTCAAATTCACCTCCATTTTCTTGCGTAGAATTTGTCAAGTCAATTACTTTTGCAATTTCTATTGAAATTGACCAAAATTGCCTTTCTTCATTAAAATGCATGCTCACGGTTCATTTCTTGATCAATTTGAGTGTTTCAAATTGGAGAGTGTATGTTTTGTCATTCTCCATCTTTCTAAATTTATAGATTTTCAATTTGGGCATGACAATTTTTTGCTATCCAAAAATACTCAAATATTCCCTTGCTTTATAATGTTTAAAATTAAAACTCTGTGAGGCCTTATCAAAATGCATACCAAACATGTTTAATGTGGGATGGAATGAATCCATTTGAGATGGTTAATAGAATTCCATGCTAGGGACAAATCTTGGTTTGGCCATAGAGTGCATTTTTTTATCGACTATTAATTTTTTATTTTTTTGTAATAGAGGAATCGGTAACTAGAACATACAATCATCGGTGCCTCCAAGGATCACACCACATTACTACCTCTATAATCCTTAACTTGATATAATCACACACAGGCGATATCAAACAGGTTAGCCAGGATTCAAGTTGAGGTGGGTGACATTAACATTGTTAGTCCCATCCACTTTCTATATCCCTAATGGGTTATCGACTATTAAAATTGACAAATAATATCATTTGTTATTTTGAGAGACTTTGATTTCACGGTACTAGATTTATTTTCAACAATTGAATATGAAAAGTAGTAGAAAATGTTGGTAGTTACAAGTTTATATATATATATATATATATATATATATATATATATATATATATATATATATATATATATATATATATATATATATTCCAATTACCATTATCTACAGGTTTTGGCATGCATTTCACTGAGACTTTCAATCTTACTGTGGAGAAAAGACAACTATGGAGTATTTTTGCATGAATAAAGTTTTATGTAAAATAAAAAAAAACTAGAATTGTTAGAAGTGGAGTATAATTTTAGGAAGAATAATAGCTTTTACCCTATGGAGAAAAGGAAGAGTATTTTTCACAACATAAAGTTTTATGTGTCGAATTAAAAATACAGAACTGTAGGAAAGTGTGTAATGACTAAATAGACTCTCCAAGTTGAATAATTTAATTTTTCCTTCTAATGAAATTTGGGCGTGCATTTTAGTGAAGCTAGTTAATTTTGGTAGAATCATGGTCAAAGACCAAGTTGTCATATTCATAACTTTCACATAAAAAAGGTTTCAATGATTTTGGCTATTTGAGCTTGTTAAATACTACTAAGACTCTAGGAAAAATGATTCATTTTGATCATATCACCCTCATGCACTCTATTGGATGCATTTTATTAAGGAAAATTACTTGTGTTGAAGCCCTATTTTTGAATGGATATTTGTTTTTTACAAGTTAGGGAACATTTTGACTTTAAGGGTTAGATATGAATATTTAGAATAAATGGATAAGGGGCCATGGATGTTTTCAAGTGTATGTGATTCTAATGCAATATGGGCCTGCAATTAAATTCAAATAGCGAAATTTATCAAACAAAAAAATAATGTTTTGAACAGAAATCAACACAACAATAAAAATATACACGTACAAAACTATAGGAGACCAATCTATGAGATGCCAAAGGTCCTTTGTTCATTTGAAAAAATTATTTATATGCTTTTGATATTTGCCTTGTGGCCTTCTATCTATCTAGTTGTTCAAATTCAACTATTCATATTCTAAGGATTTATAAAATTCATTACGGACGAAAAATTACATTACAAATTTAGGATAAATTGTCTCATTAAATATACTCCATTTATAATGAAGGCTCCATGATCACATGATATAGTACAAAATAGTTATCATATGATCTTTCAAAACACAGGGTACAAATCTATGTGAAAGGGCCCATAAAAATGCATGCCAAATTGTCAAATTGTCAAATTCACCTCCATTTTCTAAGAGAACCCATATCTCATAATTGTATAATTCACCTCCATTTTCTTTCATAGAATTTGTAACTCAACTACTTTTGTAATTTTCATTTAAATTGACCAAAATTTCCTTGCTTCACTCAAATGCATGTCCATGGTTCATTCCTTGGTCAATTTGAGTGATCCAAAATATAGAGTGTATGTTTTGTCATTATCCACCTTTCTAGATTTTTATATTTTCAATTTGGTCCTCAAGAGTTTATGTTGACCAAAAATACTCAAATATGCCCTTGTTTTATAGTGTTTAAAATTAAAACTGTTTATGGCTTGATAAAAAAGCATACCAAATATGTTTAATGCACGCTGGAAGGAATCCATTCGAGGTGGTTAATAGAATTCCATGCTAGGAACAAAATTTGTCTTGGTCATAGAGTGCAATTTGTATAGACTGTTATTTTATTTAATTTTTTAAGAGGGAATCGGTAACAAGAACTAAAAATCATCGACACCACTAGGGTTGCACCACATCACTTCCTCTATAACCCTCCACCTGATATAACCTCTCAAAAGCCATATCAAATAGGTTAGCTAGGATTCAAACTGAGGTGGGCAACATTAACACTCTTAGTCCCATCCGCTCCATGTATCCATGATAGGCGATCGACTATTAAAATTGACAAATAGTATCATTTGCTATTTTGGAAGACTTGGATTTCAGTGTGGTAGATTTATTTTCAACAATGCAATATGAGGCTTTCAATCTTACTATGTGGAGAAAAGACAACTATCGAGTATTTTTGCACTACATAAAGTTTTATGTCGAATTAAAAAAACTATAATTGTTGGAAGCGGGGTATATTTTTAGGAACATATAATAGCTAATTGAGGAAATTTTAGGATAGTTTTTTGAAGGGATGTAAATATTTTTTATTATTCCCACGATCTAAAATCCTTATTATTTTGTTATGTTACAAATAAAACAAATGATAGATTAAGAAATGAATCATATTCATCTATTTTGAAGTAGATGGGACAGATTTGGAATCATATTTGCTTATTTTCAAGTGGATGGCACACAATTTAGTCATAACCAAGTGTGAGATTGATTAATTTTCATGGCTAAGGGTTCATAATACAATATCAATGGAGATCAAGAATTTATGGTCTTGCTATTTATTTTTCAAATTCAATCATAAGTAGGGTTATTAACTTACTAACTTCTATGAATTGTATGTATTTTAAATCTTGATTGTTTCTTCGATTAATTTATATATATTTTTTTGTTTTTCTACATTTTATGATTTCATACCCCAACATTAAATTGAAATGCTTATGCAACCCCAAACCGTAAGTTTAAATTCTAGTTGTACTAAATAAGTTTTTTTTTTAAATAAAAACTTTTTGAGAAAAAAAGTATGGATAAAAAACTCCCAAAGATTAGAGAGTGTTGAGTTGTTATAACTAAACATTAAACTCTAGTATCGTCTAGTTGTAGCAGACAAACTCTAGTATCCTCTGGAAGATGATGAAAGAGTTTGGCTCTACCCCTACTTTGACCCATTTTTATCTTTCATATATGAAGGTGACCCACTTTCATCTTTCATATATGAAGGTGAAGTGAGGGAATGAATTTTAATTTAATTATAACAATCGATAGTCACCATCATAGGGGAGTTTATTATATTATTGGGTGTGAAAGTGGAGTAAAGTAAGAGATTTAATATGAAAAAACATAAATCAATGAAATTCTTGAGAGAAAATATTGCTCAATGAATTTTAATTTAAGTATAACAATTAATAGAGACCATCATAGCGGAGTTTATTATATTCTTGGGTACGAAGAAAAAGTTTATGAAAGTTTTTATTGCACATAGTTATTATTTTAGTCTCGATTTTTATGGAGTAGTTTTAATGATGAATTTGATTATTAAAAAATGATTTATATTATTTAATAAATATAATGAAAAATGTGATATATTCATTATTAAAATTAAGTAAAAGTTTAATAATAATAATATATTTTTAAGGTTACTGCTAAGCCACACTAAATTGGTGTATGAGATCTCCTTGTTTGTGGGACAAGGGATTCTCCTTCGTCTAGCGATTTGACAAGGGATACCTTACCCTTTTGGATTTGAACTTGTGATCTCTTAAAAGGAAACACATTTTCTTAATCATTAGGCCCACTCAAGCTGTATAATCATTAAATTTAATTTCAAATTCTAATCCTACAGTGTAGGATAAGTCCAAGCTTGAATCCACAACTTCTTTAAATTATTTAAATTATTTTACTTTAATTGAGCTTAGTAAAAAGTTATTTTTTTTTTATCGACCACTTCTTTTAATTATATTTTTGTGTTTAACAAGAAATTTGATTTCAGAGTCCAATACTTGTGTGTTTAACAAGAAATTTCATTTCAGAAGCCAACCCTGCAGCGTCATCATGAATAGAATTATACTTTTGTGTTTAAGAAGAAATTTGATTTCAAAATCCAACCCTGCAGCGTCATCAGGGATAGAATTTTTAAAATTATTGTACTATAATTCAGCTTTATAAAAAGTTATTTTTGGATCACCACTTCCTTTAATAATACTTTTGTGTTTAACAAGAAATTCGGTTTCAAAATCCATCCGTGCAGCGTCATCAGGAATAGAATTTGACGGTCTACGGGCAAATTGACTGTTACAAGACAATTTGCCCATCACGCACAATACGGTTAAAAATTTCTAAGAAACATTAACATTTTTCATTAAAAGTTCGAAATCAACACTGAGATGACGAAATTCCAAACCTGAGCGTGCCATTAGTACGATCTTGGGTTCACGGCTTCTTTAAACTATCGTATTTTTATGTCCGCGTTATAAAAAGTGTATTCCAACCCGTTGTTTTAAAAATATGGTTTTAAATGTCGGAGTCGCCGGAGATTTGATTCCGATAGTCGGACCGAGTGGGAGAGGTAGCCGGAAGCTGGTATTTTATCAGATTCCGTTGCTGAAATTCTATCGGGAATGATTCTCTAGTTGGGGTTATGTCCAATGATAACGAGAGGCCCGTTATCAATCGAGGTCAGTATATTGCAAGCACAGCACGCCTCTCTGGTATAAATAGGCATTTATTGAATAGTGTAACTTTGAAGATGATCATGGTATCTTTATTTAAATACATAAATAAAAGGAAATATATAATAATATATTATTCACCAAATAGGTGGATTGAAAGGAATAAGGAAGCAATGTTATTGAAATTACTTGACACGTGTCTTTTGAAAGACAAACATTCTTGTTGATTCTTTCTTACATATAGTTTTCATCCATTTTGTATTTGGGTGGTATTTTGGATGTTATGCGGGTGAGGTATTAATAGAGAAAATTATTTTTTCTATTAATGTTCCACCCTCATATATGAGGGTTCACCTATTCTTTTTAGGAAGGGGGCATTTGTTTTATGTAAAATTTTATGGGAAAACTATTATTCATTCTTATTCATAAAACTATAAGACTCAGAATATTCATCTTCTATGAGCATTCTCCATTCTCCTATGTGAATGTTCTTCTTTTCTTTGTTCATGAAGGAAATCATTGTGATTATTTGTGCAAATGAGGAGAGAACTCCATGGAACTATGGGTAAGAAAATCTTGTAGGGAGTTGAGGACATGCTTCTTAGAAATGAGAGGAATGGGATGGTTTCTTGGGAAAAACCGTGGTTGGAGTTCTACAAGAGTTGAAGGAAATACCTGTGAAACTTAGAACTTTGTTAGCATTGCTCATGGACAGTTTGAGCAAATTTTCTCCAAATCATTTGAAGTAGGAAGCTAGAGATCTTGGACTCTTTTTGCTTCCACTACAAGGGAAGAAGATCTGCTAGGGATTTGGAGCATAGAAAGGGAAAACCTTTGTGTTATTGAGGAGAAGAGAGGGAAACAATTGTTGGTGGCTAGATGTTGGAATCCTCCATACGGTTGTAATTAGGGAGCAAAGGACCCACTGGAGTAATAATAGTATAGTTATGGTGGTCATTCAACTTAAAGTGGATTCACTTGTGTCCATTATGAATTTTATTATTTAAATAAGATCCATTGATTATACAATAAATGTAATGTAGCCTCATTAAAGAAAGTTCATTAAGTAGTTAGGACCTAGCTATGATTAAGGTTAGGTTCTCTAGTTAGCTATAAAGAAGGATGGAGTCCTCCTTATGGATAGGTATTTTGTGAAACTCGGGACTTTGTTAGCATTGCTCATGGACAGTTTGAGCAAAGTTCCTCCAAATCATTTGAAGTAGGAAACTAGAGATCTTGGAATCTTTTTGCTTGCACTACAAGGGAAGAAGATCCGCTAGGGATTTGGAGCATAGAAAGGGAAAACCTTCATGTTATTGAGGAGAATAGATGGAAATAGTTGTTGGTGGCTAGATGTTAGAATCCTTGAGGAGAAGAGAGGGAAATAGTTGTTGGTGGCTAGATGTTGGAATCCTCCCTATGGTTGTAATTAGGGAGCAAAGGACCCATTGGAGTAATAATAGTATAGTTATGGTGGTCATTCAACTTAAAGTGGATTCACTTGTGTGCATTATGAATTTTATTATTAAATAAAGTCCATTAATGTGACCTCATTAAAGAAGGTTTATTAATTAGTTAGGATGTAGCTATGATTAAGGTTAGGTTCTCTAGTTAGCTATAAAGAAGGATGGAGTCCTCCTTATGGATATGTATTTTGTACTTTGTATTTGAATTTAGCTCATTAAGAAGTAGTCTTATCTTAAGAGGTAAGTGAACAAATTGGTAACGCTTAATGGTAAACAAATTGGCAACTCTTAATGGTAAACAAATTGGCAATGGCATGAGTGAAATGGTTACATTAAGTGAGATTAGAACCGCATATGAACTTCCTCCACCCTAGTGGTATCATGATTTGGCTTGAGGAAAATCTATAGTTGATTCATAATATTGGGTGGTGAATTGCTCCTCCATAATCACTTCGATGAATCTCTTTATAGATCTACTCATGTATGAATTTGAAATACACCTTATCCTGACCACTCACTTAGTGTGCATGGCCATTAATTATACTTAGTGTATATGCATTAGTCTAAACTTTCTACGTTTTGATAGTTTTCTGATAATTTTTTCAGTTTGATTTTGCCCAAAATCCGATAAGAAATGTTTGGATTTGCAGATTTGAGTGATTAAGTTTGTATAATCCAAATGCTTTAGGGGCTTTTTAGCAAGCTGATTCCATTTATACATTTAGAAATACAATTTAAACAACAAAAAATATGGCCAAATTCCAGCGAAAAATCTAAAAGGTAGAACGTTTAGACAACTCCATTGTATATTATTTGAAAAGGCAGTGAGGGTTGATGTCATTGATAATGTTGATACAGAGCATATTATTTCCTCGAAGCCGGGGAAAAGTTTGACGAACAAAAGTGCTTTGGCAAATTCCAAACACCAGTGCCCATCCCATCATGTATCCGCGTTTAGGAAATTTCTTAGCGATAGCAAACCGCGTAGTCCAAGAAAAGAAAGCAAGCGGTCCCTTCCCGGAAACCTGATGGTGGCCCGTCCCACTACCCTGAGCACCACCGTCGAATCATATACCTATATAAATGATGCTTACACCTGTATTTCCCCCATTTTATTGCAAATCAGAAAACGTATCGCTTTCCATTTCGACAACACGAGGTTCAGTTCAGTTCATATTATCTTAATGGGCATTCTCTTCAACGAGGTAAACAGGAGCGATCTTAGAGCCGGCGACCATGTTTACTCATGGAGGACAGTTTACACATATTCTCACCACGGTACATTTCCCGCCTTAATAGGATCTTTGCATTCAATATGATTACTGAGAACGCATCAGATTCTTCTGTGTTGTAATGCATTTGTTCTGACTTGGTTCCGTGACATTTGTATGGATATGGATGGTGTGATACCCAATTCGGTTTGCTGGTTTTAATTCACTTCAACATTATCCCAGTTTCAATCGCAATTATATATATATATATATATATATATAATGGGGTTTTATGAGGAGCTCAAGGGTATACTTGTGACCCGTTCAGATTTTTTCTTAACTACTTTGCGTACCAGGAGTCTGTTTTTGGAAGAGACAACAAGGTTACCTTTTCTTTGCTGTTAGGTTTTCCTTTTAGGTGTTTCTGTTAGGTTGGAGACACTACTAGGGTTTTTCCTAAAATGTTTGGGTTATGGTTTGCTGCCGATAATCGTTAAGTTTGTTCTTTACGTTGAATTCACTTCCGGTGGAAATTAGTATGCCATTTCTGTTTTGGTATCCGACTGACCTCATCATTTTGTGAGCTTTCAACTTTGATGCAAATTTTAATTTCTTGTAGTTTATTTTTTAGTCTAGCATAATGACATTGTTTAGCTGTTTTGCAATCAATGTACTTCGATTTTGTATGTTTTCCCCAATTTAGTTCATCTCACATTTTATGCTTCCTGGAATCCTATACAGGGATTTTTGTTAGGGATAATAACGTGGTCCATTTTACAAGAGGGTCGGGCCAAGAACTTGAAGCCGGGGCCAGTTTAATTAATTCATTTGCCACTAGTTCAATACCAAAACAACATCTTAGTTGTCCGAGATATCCCGACAGTTGTGTCATCGAAAATGGAAATAGTGGAGTGATCCAGTCTTGTTTAGATTGCTTTCTCGATGGAGGACCTGTGTATCGATTTGAGTATGGTGTCAGTAAAACTGTATTTCTTGCTCAAGTCCGCGGAGGAACATGCACGCTTCAAGACTCAGATCCCCCAGACATAGTCATCTACCGTGCAATGTACCTGCATCAAAATGGTTTTGGAAACTACAATCTATTTTCTAACAACTGTGAGGACTTTGCAATATATTGCAAAACAGGATACATTGTTGAAAGAAATACCTCGGGAAAAAGTGGGCAAGTAGCAGCTTGGGATGGTGTTCGTTCTGCTTCTCGTCTCGCCTACGACCATCGAGATATGCTTAGTAACTCACTATGTCTGGCAGTAATGGTTGGAACTTACTGTTTAAAGAGATATACAGCAGATATTGGTGTTCGTGTTGATAAAACTAAGGTACCAGTGGAAGAGTTGGCTGTACATCTTGATTCTTCAACTCGTATTGGCGTTGATAAAGCTAAAGTACGAGTGGAAGATGTGGCTCTATTTCTTGATGCTTCTACTCGTAAGAAGCTTCCAGTGGAAGATTGGGCTGTATATCTTGGTTCTTCCACTGGTATTCTCGATAAAACTAAGGTAACAGTGGAAGATTCTGCTCCATATCTTGAATCTTCAACTGGAATTCACGTTGATAAAACGAAGGCACCAGTGGAAGATGAGGCTGTATTTCTTGATTCTTCAACTGGTAAGAAGTCTCCAGTGGAAGATTTGGCTGTATACCTTGATTCTTCAACTGGTATTCATGTTGCTAAAGCTAAGGTACCAGTGGAAGGTGAGACTCTATTTCCTGATTCTTCCACTGTTAAGAAGCCTCCAGTGGCTGAAAGCTCCACATCTCAGGCAATAAGCAGAAACAGAAGCTCCGAAAAGAAGCTCTTTCAACAGCATAGTGAAAATTGTCAATTAGTGCAAGATGTGCAAGATGTGGCGGTATTTCTTGATTCTTCAACTGCTAAGAAGCCTCCAGTGGAAGATTTGGCTGTATATCTTGATTCTTCAACTGATATTGGCATTGATAAAACTAAGCTAGCAGTGGAAGATGTGGCCGTATTTCTTGATTCGTCAACTGGTAAGAAGCAGCCTCCAGTGGCTGAAAGCTCCACATCTCAGGCAATAAGCGGAAACAGAAGCTCCAAAAAGAAGGAAAAGAAGATCCTTCAACAGCATAGAAGAAATTGTCAATTAGTGCAAGATGTGGAAGATGTGGCTGTATTTCTTGATTCTTCAACTGCTAAGAAGCCTCCAGTGGAAGATTTGGCTGTATATCTTGATTCTTCAACTGATATTGGCATTGATAAAACTAAGCTAGCAGTGGAAGATGTGGCCGTATTTCTTGATTCGTCAACTGGTAA
>CBVK0100392950.1:0-11753 GCA_900067695.1 Picea abies | reverse complement strand
TCATTATATGTTTTAATATTGATTGTATTCTCAAAATTTTATATTGTTTTATACATGAACTAATTTTTCGTGATTGTTTGTAATTATAAAGTTAGATTTGCCCCCTAACTTTCTACAGAAAGCACCAAGTAGTAGCAAAAATGATGTTGTACAAGATGAGAAACATGAAGTAGATATTGAAGATCAAGTTAATGATCCCATGGAAGTAGATGACAATAATAACATAGTTCAAGAAGATGGGACAAATAAAATGATCCAAGACTTATTCATTCATTTAGATGAGGATCATGGGGACAATAGTGATGGTATTTATGATGAACCTATGATTGAAAAGGAAAATAAACAACTTTATAAAGGGTCATGAGCAAATCTTCTCTCCAGTACATTGTTTCTGGAGAACTTAAAGGTTATGAATCATTTGTTGAACACTTGTATGACACAAATACTAAGGTATGTAATATGTTTCATCACATCTACATAAAGGTTGACTTTTCCCCTTTTTTTTAGTGTTAATTCAAGTGTAAAATAAAAATGCATTTTTTACAATTACTATTTTTTATGTTTTAGATTGTTAGGTGAATTTATGTTACCCTTGTCAAATATTTTACCTCGCACATATCGATATTTACATGCCATTATGAAAGACATTAGAATGGAGTATCAAAGTATAGATGCATGTCCTGATGACCATATTATATATTATGGACAACATGCGTCGAAACAAAAATCCCCGGTATGTGGTATTAGTAGATATCAAACCAATCAAGTAACGAAAATGGTGCCTCAGAAGGTTCTCCGGCATATTCCCATAATTACACATTTGCAGTGATTGTTCAGGTGCCAAAGAATAGCAAAATTTATGGATTACCATGCACGAAAGAGAATTGAAGATGTCGTTCTTTGAATACCTGCAGATGGTTATGAATTTAAGGAAATTTCTAAAAATGGCCAGAATTTACAAATGAACCTCATAATGTTAGGCTTTCATTGGCAACTAACAATGTTAATTCATTTGGAAAGATTCAGTCTGTTTACTCAGTGTGGCCTATTTTTTCTATCAACAATAACATTCCTCCTTGGATGTCAATAAACATGGAGCACATAATGTTGACAATGATTGTTCCAGGTATTTTTTTACATTAATTTTTCGAATGAAATTTTTTCATTTTTCTCTTTTTTTTGCATAATATCTTTTATTTATTTATTTACGTATATATACATACCGTGGTAGTAATTTTGTGTAATTTAAAACAATTAGTTAAGTACCAAGTTAAACATATGAATGTGTATATCAAACCTCTTATTGACGAGCTACTAAAGTTATGGGAGGGCATCACTATGTATGACATTTGTAAACCAATCGGGAAGAAGAGATTTCAATGTCATGGAATAATTTTATGGACAATTCATGATGCCCCAAGACTAACACATTTTTGTGGTATGTAACGTTCCATATTGCACACTTGAATAGTATATAATTAATTGAATGTATCATGCATGTTGTTTAAATAATCCTTTTGTATATTAATAATTCACATTAATCCATCTGTTACAGGTCTTCAAACAAAGGGTAAATTTTCATGTCCAGTTTTTGTTCTTAAGATGAAATCTCGTCAGTCAAAAAGTTTAGGAAAGGAGGTGTTTGATGAGTATATACTCTTCCTCTCTAAGAACCATAAGTATCGTACTACTAAAAAATATATTTTCAATGGGAAACAAGAGAATGGACTAAAACCACAAATAATGACACCTCTCTTATGGAAGTTGGCATATGACATAATTAATCCTCGAGGTACCCATTTTGTTTATGTATCGTAAATGGAATCATTATTTGAAATTTTATTTTAATTATTCAATTTATTTTACCGCATTTGATAAATAGTGTTTTGATTTTTTTTATGCTTCATCAATGTCATCATCATGAAGGTAATAATAATGGGCTTCCATGAGGATTGAAATGTTATGCCACTCAATTCATGAGGTTTCCTTACTATGAGGAGACAAAATTAGTTCATTTATTTGATACAATGCATATCGGGAAGAATGTGATAGAAACATTATGGTAAATCATAGATGGAAGGAGGGATAAAGAAAAATTGTCAAAATTCGTAATGACATTCAGGAAGCCAATCATGCAATGCAAAGTGTGATCCAATAAAATAGCGATGGAAACCAAAATAACCTTCCATGGTTATTAACAGAGCAACAAAGCAATGGTGTAAAAGAGGTCATTCAAAGAATTAAATTTCCCACGGGTTTTTGTTCAAACATAAATAATATCTTAATGAAGAAAGGTGAATTTGGTGGAGTAAAAACACATGATTGGCATACCTTCATTAAGGTAATTAATAATTTTAGTATTCATATTTATATATTGGTCGTATACATTTTTTGATATTTTTATTTATTTTTGTCTAGTTTTGAAACAAGTACTGATTCGTTTTTATTGTTACAGTATGTTCTACCTCTATCTCTCCCAAATGACTTTGAAAACAACATCAAACAAGTTATATATGATCTTGGAAAATACATGAGGTAAGTCGCTGCAATATATATGAAAAAAGTTTTTTCAATTTTTTGTAGTACTTAATGACACTTGTTTTACTTGTAATGTAATATGTATTAGGTTTTGTTGAAACATGTTATTTTCTCGCGTCATGATCTGTAGATGGTTGTCATTGAAATAAATCCATGAAGATGATACAAAGTATTGGAAGAGAGGAATTCCATGGCTAATGTGTGAAATGCAGAAGTATCTACCTCCAACATTTTTCAATGCACAAGAACACTACCTCATACACCAAGTTGAGGATATTGAAATGTGATACCTGTACACACAAGGTCAATGTGGATGGTGGAGAGGCACTTGAAATCATTGAAGGCTTTAGCTAGACAAAGAACATGTACTTAGGGTTCTATGGTGGAGGGATATATGGTGTATGAATCCATGGTGTATATTAGTCAGTATCTTCCTAAATTAGCAGCACAAGCTATGCATGCAGTGGATTGCATTTGGGATGTGAACTCCATCAAAATATTTGAAGGGGAGCAGTTGTTGGGGAAAGGTACAATGAAGAAAGTGAGAGGTAATTAAATTGTGGATATCTGTAATAAATATAAATTTTCATTTTTTTGTGTATGTGATCATACTCATTTAATATGTATTATTTCATAATCTATTAATATTTACCATGGTTATAACTAATATGTAATATTGATGAATTGTAATTTTTTGATCGGTCAGTTGCTCACGATTGGGATGAACTACATTTATACATTGCAAACAATATTGACTGGATGAAGTTATGGATTGATAGGTGTAAACAACGTCATAGCTGTAGGTTATCATGGAAAGAACTGTTTGAATTGGTTAGAGAAGCTCGTCGTAATAGAGATTTTGATGTTACACAGAAGGAAATAGATTAAGCATATTGTTTGAAAGATGGAAAGGAAAGCAAATTCACCCATTTTATTAAGTTATTTTATATTATATTAATGTTACTGTAGGTGTGTGTTTTTCATATTATACTTTCCAAGTTATATAAATTTGTTTATTATTAATTGAAAATGAATATTTTACATGTCTGGCATATTGCAGTTGAAACACCACAAGGCTATGTGGTGCAATGGTCATAAATTTCACATCAAACAATTGAATGAAACCAGGAAAACTTCTGATAGTGGGATAACTGTAGTATTCCAGGTCACTAATGTTTCCTCTAGGAGTGGTAGACGTCCTCGAGAATATGAAAATAGATACTATGGGTTTTTGAATGATATAATTGAGTGTGACTTTAATTCCTTCAAATTAGTTTTGTTCAATGTCAAATGGTATAGGTTACGAATGCATAAACATGATGAGAAAAGAACTGTTATTCAACATGCCAACATATTTCTGATGATAAAAACAACAGTTTTTGAAAAAGCAAATGATCGCTATGTTTTTCCAAGTCAATGTGAACAAGTCTTTTACTCAAAGGTTCCATGTAAGAGGGATTGGTCATTTGTTGTTAGATATCAACCAATAGGAAGGGAAATAAAGTATAATGTAGATGAATAAGATGATATTGAAGAATAATATGATGTAGAGCTAGAGCGGGAAGAATATGGGTCGACATATTAAGAAGACGAAGAAGATGAACCAGGCATAGGAGATAATGCACCAGTTCTTGATGATGATATCGATGAAGATATGCTTGAAAATGACATTGATGACGATGATGATATCATCAATCCTTTCAACATTGTTTCTGAACTAGATGTTGATATAGATGTCGAGTTGGATGATGAAGAAGAAGATACAGAAGAAGGATGATACAAAAGTTGCGTTGGATGAGGTACATAGCTAGATATTTTAATTTGTATGAATTATTCTCTTTAAATAATTTTTTATGTGGGTTAATTACATGTTTTTAAGTTTTATTTCATTTTTTTATATCTTATGCTACATGTTGTTAATTGTTTCTATAATCAATGTTAATAATTGAATACTTATGGGAGGGTTGTTCGAGAAAAGTTCCAATTGTTTTACAATTGATCAATAAATATTTACAAACCAAATTAACCTATAAACCAAACTAAACTAAATTAACCTATAAACCAAACTAAACTAAATTAACCTATAAACTAACCTAAATTAACATTGAAATTTTCTCAAACTTTTCCTGTAGTCATTGCAATTTGACATGGTTGCACTAGATGCATGCCTTGACGGTATGGGAGGGTTTCAAGACTCAAAGATTACTCATATCACATAAGTGAATGGTCTGTAATTGGGTGGCCAATAAGTTGAAAATGGTCAATAGCTTAGATGAGAGAAAAAATCAAAGATAAGATCAAATAATCGACGAAGCTTGTGCAATTTTTTGAGTACTTGTCTATTGAGCATTAGTGTGTTTTGACAAACTTGCGATATAGTCCATAAATATTTATTAAGGTTAGGTCATGAAAAGGGGTCAAAGACGACATGGTCATGTGAGAATTGAGAAGGAAAAGGTGACCAAAGATAAGAACAATTAGATATAGGCACATGACCAGTGTTGATTCTCGTTGACCCAACAAAGTGACCAGTTAATGGGGCCAACATTGAAATTTTCTCAAACTTTTCCTGTAGTCATTGAAATTTAACATGGTTGAACTAGATGCATTCCTTGACAGTATGGGAGGGTTTCAAGACTCAAATATTACTCATATTATACCCACATAAGCAAATGGTTTGTAACTGGGTGGCCAATAAGTGGAATATGGTCAGTAGCCTAGATGAGAGAAAAAATCAAAGATAAGATCAAATAACCATCAGTTTCACGAGTCAAGTCGAAACACCATATGTATCAAAGATATGGTTTAAAGAGTCGATTCAAAACACCATTAGTTATGTTATGGTATTATTTACCTGTATATGAATGTATTCAGTTGTGTATTTATTTATTGTTTAATTGAATCTTTAGAACATACATGCTTATTGGTTATGGTTGTGCATGTTGTTATATATTTTATTTTATGCGTCCTTATTAATTTTAAAAAGGTATCGGTAAGAGAAAGAAGTCCCAAGGTGGGCTTGAAGGTGGTGTACCCCGGCCTGTGGGTGGTTGGGGTGTGTTATAGATTGGTATCAAAGCTTATGGTTGAAACATCAGGTCGGTATGGGTTAGGTTTGTTGGTCAGAGTCTCGTGGTTGAGACCAAATTCTGACTGTGAAGTTGAAATATCAGGAGGAATGGCGTTGTCAAACCTACACAGGAGCTAGAATGTCAGAGATCCTTTGTAAGGATTTGAAGGATCGTGATCATCCTCTTCGAATTCAAGAGCGATCGCCACTGTGGGATCAAGAGAGATCCGAGATCATTGGATCAGAGGGCAGGTGAACAAGGGTCATTTGATGAAAGTGAAGACAAGGTTAAGTCACAACCGTTAGATATAATTGGAGAGATATTGACGGCCAAGAGGCATTGTTGGGACCCAAGTTGCATGGGAGTTAATTCCCCAATGTGGTCTCGCAATCCAAACCATAGTTTCACCCATGGGTTACGTGTCAGCGTCAGAATAATTACGGGGTGAAAGGTGGGTTACTCCAAACCGTTGATGTGTGCCCCCACAAATTGAAAGTCATTAAGTGATGTGACACGTTAGTGCTCGAACATCGAAACTATGAAGAGCCGAAGTAGATCCAGACCATTGATGAAAGTGGACACGTGGCAGGAGATCCTGCACTTCGACAGATAACCACTTCGAAAGAAAGGCGGATGTGAAAAGCCAGAACTCTCGAAGGCCTGAATCCCAAAATTCATCTGGACCATCCATCAACAAGGACACACAGCGCCAGATCTCTCACTTTGGAGACTTAAAACTCCGAAAGGTTTTGTAGAGAGAAGCACTAGGGCAATAAGTACCTGAAGTCCCGAAGTAATTGAGGGCCATTGATCTCAAATCAACAAGAATCATTGAGCTTTGAAACAATATCTCCTGAATTCCTGAAGTTCAGGGTTAATACGGACCATCCGATAAGGAAGACACCTGTCAGTAGATTGGACAGTTCGAGAATTTGGAGTTTGGGAGAATTGGAAGTGTGATAGTGTGGAAAATACCAAAAACTAAAGTCCCGAACCCCGAAGAGCCGAAGTGGTGGGGCATGATGATGTCACCTGGAGGTGATGTGGACCCCAGAATTCTAAAGTGACATGGCTTGCAGATGTCACCTAGGATGACGTGGACACATGGGATGTGTGCCACGTGTCAGTAAGTTTTGAACATGTGGATGATTCAAATTCCATTTAGAATGTGACATGTGTCACCCACCTGATTGTTCCATGTGATTTCTTCTATTATTTCACCACATGGAAAAAGATCATGCAGTCTAGAGACTAGGCACTCCAGAGGAAAAATATGTGACAATTGGTGTTGGGTCAAGAACTCCCGAAGAGCCGAAGCGATTCACATCCATTGATCTGTGAGAGACATGCATCAACAGATCATCTACTTCGAGTGAAAGCACTCTGGGAAAAAGTGAATGTGGAGATTTTGAAACTCCTGAAGCCTGAAGAGCCAAAGCAATTCATAGTTGTTGATCTGCGAGAGGACACACGTCGACATATCGTGAACTTTGGGTAAAAGCGTTATGGGAGGAAGGAAGTGGGGAAAGTTGAGACTTCCGAAGGTCGGAGCTCTGAAGTGGATCTCGATCATTGATCATGAAAGAGGACGAGGACCATTGATCTAGTCCTGGTTGAAGGTTCCAAAGTTGCGAAGTGCCAGGAAGGATTTGGTCAAGGTTTCGAGTCGTGGTCACCTGGGGAAGTGGTTTGAAGGGAGTGCCTATGAAAAATTAAATTTGGTACCAGCTAAGGGATAACATGGAAGTGTTATATAGTTCAAATTAATACATATATGTTCTTCATGAATTGAGAAGAAAAAGGACCTGTAACATGGTTTAGAAAATTTTGTTTATCATATGCATAATTCTAACAAAATGGTCACTTGCACATTTTGCAGAATTAAGGGGTTTAAACACATCATCTCATAATGCGTATTGAAGAAATGGAAGAAGGAAAGGGAGCCTCCAGCCATGATAAGGAGGTCGAAGGCCAGAATACCAGAGTTGGTAATGCAAAGACATAGTCCAAAGGACGCAATGAAAGAGGAGGGAAGGAAACATTAATATAGACTGTAAGAAGCCCGAAGATAGAAGTGCAGAGCTACAAAGAAGACAATGAGAGACTTATGAGAGAGAAAAGTCAAATAAATGCTCGATTTTAGCATAGCTTAAATCAGTTGCAGAGGAAAATGAAGAAGGGATCAAACTCAAAACAAGAGGAAGAAGGAAGTTTTTGTGAAAGAAGAGAGGATCATGGAAGAGTTGGTTATTCGAGAAGTACAAGAAGAATTCATAGACACCACTCACCTCCTTACTCAGAAGGAAATTTTTATGCATCGAAAGATCCTATAAGAAGTCAAGAGGTGTCTCTTGTTAGGAACCAGAGAAGGAGACAGGAAGTGGACAGTTTGCAAGGAGAGCTGAGGAAACTTAAGCCACCCTCCTTTGATGGTGAAAGAGAAAGGGAATATGATGTTGAAGCATGGTTGCTTGGACTCGGGAGATATTTTTGGTTGCATAACTATTCATCAAACTTGGAAGCCAAGATTGCCACCTACCATTTACACAAGAAAGTTGCAATGTGGTGGGATCAACTAAAGCAAGTTGAACATATTAATGAGAATAGGATCACTTCGAAGAAGTTCAAGAAGTACTTCCAGAAGGAGTACCTCTAGAGCATTTCTACGACAATAAATGCAGGAGTTATTTGAACTCGGGCTGGGAAGCATGACTATGGAAAAATATGAGAAGAAATTATTGGGATTGTTAAAATATGTTGGGTTTATAAACGATGAAAAGGTAAAGATACAGAGGTTTTTGAGTGGATTTCCATCCTTTTATAAAGAAAATATTAGGTATGATGAGCCCAAGAACTTGACTGAGGCCATCAGGAAGGATAAATACCTATATGAGCAAGGAAAGGGAAGAGAATCCCTGCAGAAATCTTGGAAGGATAAGAATAAGGAGAAATATGATCAGAGGAGGAAAGGATTCAAACCTCCCTTCAATAGGAATGAGCCTAATAGAAATCATCAAGATGAGTATGCTAAGGGTGAATCTAAGAAAGAATACTCCTTGGGAAAAAGAGGAAGACCACCTATCCAATGTTGGGGATGTAAGGAAGATCACATGTACAAGGATTTCCCACACAGAAAGGATAGAGTGAAGATTGTGCACAACGTCCAAGAGGCTACAACAGTCGAAGATATGGGAAGAATATATGTAGCCTTATATGATCGAAAAGAAAAGTACCAGTCCAATATGATCGAGGTGGAAGGTAAGGTCATAAATCAGCTCGCTGCTATTTTAATTGATTCAGGAGCAAGTCATTGTTACATTGATCCTAAAATAGTGTATAGATTACATTTGGAGAAAAGTAGGCTTGGAAAATCAAGTTTGGTTCAGCTTGTAGAAATTTTGATACCCAAATGTGTATTCTTGCGATTCTCCTGATCTAACAATTTTTTCCACTGTTAAATACATAATCGCTTCTACTATTATTCTTGAGGAAAATTAAACCATGACCACAACCATGAGCACAAAGTGAAATATCAATAACACATAACACATAAGTTTTTTCGGGAAAGCGTAAAGCTAAAAACCCCACTATCATATATTATGTATATCATGAATCATGAAACAATCTCATACAAAACTCTAATCCAAGAGCTCTAAATACAATATAATCGTCTCACACTGTCTTACACAAATCAACAAATACATGTGGAAATTTTCTATGTCCAGACAACCTGCCTCTTCTGCACAAACTCTACAAATCGAATTCTCACAATCATCACGAATTACCTAGTTTGCACATGCTCATAAGCATATCCATCGCATGTGTGATCAAATCACAACTGACAACTGATAACCAACTGTCCCTTTCCCCTTTTATCTCAACTGGGTGTCCATTGGAAATGACATGCATGTAGTTAACCGTGTCGAATCTTCAGTTGCATGTGAGTTCATTGATTGTGAATTAATGAATAATTAATTCACTGAACTCTCACTACTACAACTAATATTAACTCACTTAACTACACTTGTAATTCTGTTACAACTCCAAATCACTTAGTTACAAATGAGATAATAGATCAATATTTATTGTCCAATTTATTTAAGGGAAAAGTAAATTAGATAGATGTTTCTTGTTGACTTTTCAACACTCCCTCTCAACAAGAAAGGGATTATCCTTCACCCCAATCCTATCTCTGTGATATTCGAATTTTCTCCTGGTGAGCGCCTTCGTCAGAATGTATGCATCCTGATCTTCCATAGGAATGTATTGAAGCAACATGATCTTCTGCTGCACACAATCTCTGAGATGATGATACCGGATATCTATATTCTTAGATCTTTCATGAAACATAGGATTAATCGAGAGTTTAATGCAACTCTGATTATCACTATAAATCACTGTCGGATCTAAATGAGAACCAAACAAACCAACCAATATCTTCCTCATCCAAATAGCCTCACATGCAGCATGAATCGCTACCATGTAGTCTGCTTCCACTGAACTAAGTGCCATGGATCTTTGTTTCCTATTGTACCAATAAATAACCGTAGATCTGATACTAAAGATCCCTCCTGATGTGCTCTTTCTGTCCATTGGGATGCCCGCCCAATCTACATCTGTGAAGCTATGCAACTTCACCTCATCCATCTGTCTGTACCATAATCCATACTTAGATGTTCCCTTCAGATATCTTGGGACATGCTTACCCTCCTTCCAAAAGACTTTGGTAGGCTTAACCATCGCTTGACTTAGTTGTTTAACTGCATAACAAATGCCTGGTCTCGTATTCACTAAATACATTAGCGAACCCACTAATTGTTGATAGACAGTAGCATCCACTACCTCTCTAGAAGTAGCATCCTCTTTCCTCCAATTTCATGGAAGAGGAGTATCTATGGGTTTGCATCCCTCCATGTGAAACTTACCCAGTATCTCCCTTGCATACTTTCCTTGAGACAAAAAAAGTTCACCATCTAGCTGCCATATTTCCAATCCAAGGAAATAATGAAGAATGCCCAAATCCTTCATCTCGAACTCCTTTGCAAGTTCATCCTTGCATGAGCATATCAACTGATCATCACCAATGAGTATTAAATCATCTACATAAAGAAAAATGATTAATATCTTACCCTCCACCACAATTTGGTATAGGTTCACATTGGATTCACTTTTGGTGAAGCCCAATCTAGTGAAATAGTTATCTATCTGAGTGTACCAAGCATGGGGTGCTTGCTTCAGCCCATACAATAATCTCTTGAGTCTACACACATGCGACTCTCTGTCAAAGGTCTCAAAACCTTCTGGTTGTTTAATGTACACTTCTTCCTCAATGATCTCGTTGAGGAACACAGTTTTTACATCCATCTGATGAATGTGCCAGCCCATCTGTGCTGAGAGTGCATGGATCTTATCAAAGAGTACCTTGTGACAGGTGCAAAGGTCTCCTCATAATATATCCCCTTGATCTATGAGAAACCCTGGGCCACAAACCTGGCCTTGTATTTCTCAACACTCCCATCAGTAGCTTGCTTTACATTATAGATCCATCTCAAACCTACCACTAATTTGTCAATCGGTCTTCGGACAATTTCCCATGCACTATTTTTGACAATGGAGTCATAATCCTCTACCATAGCATCAACCCAAGTGGGGTCCTGCACTGCTTTCTGAAAGGAAGATGATTCAGTCAAAATACATTTTCTCATGAGAGCCATGTATCCAGAAAATTGATCAGGAGACTGTCTCTATTTGTGTTGTGAAGTAGGGGCTCCTACATTCTGTGCAACATCTAGTCTCAATCTATCGGCTTCCGTGGTGCGCTTTCTGCCATTTCTGATGGATGGCTCTGCTTGAGTGGTTTCCTCCAATCCATGAACCTCCTCATGTGGCTGATCCACATATTGAGACTCATCTTTGGGAACCAGCAGTTCGTCTACTGCATGCAAGTATAGCTCCCTCTCAAGCGACAACCACAGGGCTTTCCCCTCATCGAATTTTAGATCCTGTTGCATAAAAGTCATATTATTGTTCAGAAAATACACACAATAATTATGGGGTGTTTCTGTGTACCCCAAAAATATCCCAACTTCAACATTCGGTTCCAGCTTCTTCCTGGAATCCTTGGTCACGTGCACATAAACAGAT
>CBVK0100392949.1:0-10559 GCA_900067695.1 Picea abies | reverse complement strand
AGTACTCTATGAGGACAATGGTTCTGCACATAAACTATAGTATTACATGCTTCTACCCACAAATGCAATGGTAGTCCCTGATCATGCAACATCACTCATGTTGCACCCACGGTCGTTTTGTTCTTTCTCTCCACGACCCCATTTTGTTGTCGGTTAAGAGGTGCTATGAGTTCTCTTCGAATTCCTTCTCTGCTGCAGAAGTCTTTGAATTCGTTAGAGATGTATTCTCCACCATTATCTCTCCTTAGAGCCTTCACTTGATTCCCTGACTCTTTCTCCACCAATGCTTTAAACTCACAGAACTTTGAGAATGTTTGATCCTTCTTCTGCATGAAGAATATCCAGCATTTACGAGAAAAGTCATCAACAAAAATAACATAATACCTATGTTTTGTTGTTGAAGCAACCGAGAATGGTCCACACACATCTGTGTGAATTATTTCCAAGATCACCGAAGCACGGTTCTCCTTTTCATGAAAGGTGGACTTTACATACTTCCCCAGGGTGCACCCCTTGCATTGATCTAATAGAGCAAGTGTTCCCCTTGGAAGTCCTGTAGATATTTTCTACATGATCTTCAAGGCTCCATGATGAAGATGGCCTAATATTCTATGCCATAATTCGCCCTCATCCTGGCTCATCACTTTTTCTTCCTTGCCTATCATGGCACTGCATCCATCTAACTACAACATGTAGAGATTCTTAACTCGAATCCCTATCTGCTTGACTTGACCCATTGCTTTATGTCGCAGATATGATTTTCCACTACTAAAAACAACATCATAGCCTTTGTCCTCCAACATTGCGACTGAGACCAAGTTTTTCTTCAGACCTGGAACATGCATAACATTTTTCAATTGAAATGGTTTACCTGACTCCCTCTGAAATGTAATGGTACCAATAACAGTTGCATTGTATCATCCATCGTCACCCATCTCTATATTCATTCTAAGATATTTCTCCTCCAAGTCAATGAAAGACTCTTTATCTCTCGTCGCGTGGAAGGAAGCGCCACTATCCAAATAACACATCGATCCCAATGCACTTGAAGCCATGCATGCGATCAAAGAAAAGTCAAGATCAAATTGTGAGACAAGAGCCTCACCAATTGTAGCTCCAACAACCATCTTGTTCTTCCACTTCCGTGGACAGTTAGTAGTGAGATGCCCATGTTCGTGATAGTGAAAACACTTCACTTTGGAAAAATCCAGCTTCTTGACTTTAGACTCAGATTTTGATTGAAATTTCTTCCCTTTCCCTTTCCTTGCCTTGGCAGTTAAAGCACAATCCTCTTCATCATCACGCTTTTATGAAGATCCATCTCTGGTGTTCCGCCTGAGCTCCTCTTGCACTAGATTTGACCATAGTCATTCCCAATCCAACAATTTTTACCTTCCATTAGCAGAGTCTTGATAACTATGCCAACTCTTGGGAAGTCCTAGGAGTGCCAAGCTCACCAAATCATCAACAATGACTGTTATTCCCACACTTCCAAGCTCATCCCGACATTGGACAAACTTCGTGATATATTTTGGAATGGTGTTTCCCTTCTCCATCTTGATCTTCCTAAGTTTATCTTTGAGCACCAATTTCCTATGGTCACTACTATTTTGGAACAGATCTGTCAAAACCTTTCACATTGCATGTGGTGTGGTTTTCCCATGGAGACTTGAGACAATGTGGTCTCGTACTTCCTCCAACATAATCCTCCTCGCCTTCGCCACTTTCTTTTGCCATGCATCAAGATTTGCAGTGTCTGTCACATCTGGCTTAGGAAAATCGTTGTCAATGTAATCCTTCAAGACATTGTCTTCGAAGCACTGCTTCCATCCTGTCCTTCCAAGCAATGTAGTTAGAGCTGCCCTCGAGTGCATACTCCAACCTCAAGCCATTGAAAGAAATTTTCGATCTTGAATCAAGTGTTGAACCAAGAAAATCTTGCAAATTTGAATGTTATCCAACCCAAAACTCAACTCCTACCTTTCCTCTTGCCCGAGGAGGTTCGCACCCAACCTGAGAGAAACCTGAGAGAAGTTTGCACCCTACCTTTGTATAGCCTGTGAACTTTCTTGGGAAGTTCTCACCCTACTAGTGTATTTTCCTGCGAACTTGCCTGGGAAGTCTGCACTGTACTCCACTGTAGGGTGAGGGGAGTTCGCATCCTGCTAGATACAGGACCTGCAAGAATACGATTATGTTCGCACCTCAGTTCTGTAGCTCTGTGGCCTCCTTGGCTCTAATACCATGTAGAAATTTTGATACCCAAATGAGTATTCCTGTGATTCTCCTGATATAATAATTTCCGCCACTGTTAAATACAGAATTTATTCTACTATTATTCTTGCGGAAAATTAAACCACGACCACAACCATGAGCACAAAGTGAAATATCAATAACACATAACACATAAGTTTTTCTGGGAAAGCGTAAAGATAAAAACCCCACTATCATATATTATGTATATCATGAATCATGAAACAATCTCATACAAAACTCTAATCCACGAGCTCTCAGTACAATACAATCATCTCACACTGTCCTACACAAATCAGCAAATACATGTGCCAATTTTCTGTGTCTAGACAACCTGCCTCCTCTGCACAAACTCTGCAAATTGAATTCTCACAATCATCACAAATTACCTAGTTTGCACATGCTCATAAGCATATCCATCACATGTGTGATCAAATCACAACTGATATCCAACTATGCCTTTCACTTGTTATCTCAACTGGGTGTCCATTGGAACTGACATGCATGTAGTTAACCGTGTTGAATCTCCAGTTGCAATTGAGTTCACTGATTGTGAATTAATGAATAATTAATTCACTGAACTCTCACAACTACAACTAATATTAAATACACTTGTAATTCTGTTACAACTCCAAATCACTTAGTTACAAATGAAATAATAGATTAATGTTTATTATCCAATTTATTTAAGGGAAAATTAAATTAGACACATGTTTCTTGTTGACTTTTCAACACTCCCTCTCAACAAAAAAGGGATTATCCTTCACCCCAATCCTGTCTCTGTGATATTTGAATTTGTTCCTAGTGAGCGCCTTTGTCAGAATGTTCGCATCCTGATCTTCCATAGGAATGTATTGAAGAAACATGATCTTTCGTTGCACACAATCTCTGAGATGATGATACCAGATATCTATATGCTTATATCTATCATGAAACATAGGATTAATCGAGAGTTTAATGCAACTCTGATTATCACAATAAATCACTGTCGGATCTAAATGAGAACCAAACAAACCAACCAAGATCTTCCTCATCCAGATAGCCTCACACGCAGCTTGACTCGCTTCCATGTATTCTGCTTCCGCTGAACTAAGTGCCACGGATCTTTTTTTTCTATTGTACCAAGAAACAACTATAGATCCAATACTAAATATCCCTCCTGATGTGATCTTTCTGTCCGTTGGGATGCCTGCCCAATATGCATCTGTGAAGCCATGCAAATTCACCTCATCCGTCTGTCTGTACCATAATCCATACTCACATGTTCCCTTCAGATATCTCAGGACATGCTTACCCTCCTTCCAAAAGAGTTTGGTAGGCTTAACCATCACTTGACTTAGATGGTTAGCTGCATAGAAAATGTCTGGTCTCATATTCACTAAATACATTAGCGAACCCAATAACTATCGATAGACAGTAGCATACACTACCTCTCCAGAAGTAGCATCCTCTTTCCTCCAGTTTCTTGGAAGAGGAGTATCCATGGGTTTGCAGCCTTCCATGTGAAACTTACCCAGTATCTCCCTTGCATACTTTCCTTGGGACACAAAAATTTCACCATCTCGTTGCCATATTTCCAATCCAGGGAAATAATGAAGAAGGCCCAAATCCTTCATCTCGAACTCCTTTGCAAGGTCATCCTTGCATGAGCGTATCAACTGCTCATCACCAGTGAGTATTAAATCATCAACATAAAGAACAATGATTAATATCTTACCCTCCACCACAATTTGGTATAGTTTTGCATCCGCTTCACTTTTGGTGAAGCCCAATACAGTGAAATAGTTATCTATCTGAGTGTACCAAGCACGGGGTGTTTGTTGTAGCCCATACAATACTCTCTTGAGTCTGCACACATGTGACTCTCTGTCAAAGGTCTCAAAACCTTCTGGATTTTCAATGTACACTTCTTCCTCATTGATCCCATTGAGGAACATAGTTTTTACATCCATCTGATGAATGCGCCAGCCCATTTGTGATGAGAGTGCAAGGATGGATCTTATGGAAGAGTACCTTGCGACAGGTGAAAAGGTCTCCTCATAATATATCCCCTCGATCTGAGAGAAGCCCCGGGCCACAAACCTGGACTTTTATTTCTCAACACTCCCATCAGTAGCTTGCTTTACCTTGTATATCCATCTCGAACCTACCATTGATTTGTCAATCGGTCTTGGGACAATTTCCCATGCACTGTTTTTGAAAATGGAGTCATACTCCTCTACCATGGAAGATGGTTTAGTCACAATACATTTTCTCATGAGAGCCATGTATCCAGAAAATTGATCAGGAAACTGTCTCTGTTTGCGCTGTGAAGTAGGGGCTCCTACATTCTGTGCAGCATCTAGTCTCAATCTATCAGCTTCCGTGGTGCACTTTCTGCCATTTCTGATGGATGTCTCTGCTTGAGTGGTTTCCTCCACTCCATGAACCTCCTCATGTGGTTGATCCACATCTTGAGACTCGTCTTTGGGAACCAACAGTTCCTCTTCTGTATGCAAGTCTAGCTCCCTCTCAAGCGACAACCGCATGGCTTTCCCGTCATCGAATTTTATATCCCGTTGCATAACAGTCATATTATTGTTCGGAAAATACACACGATAATTATGGGGTGTTTTTGTGTACCCCACAAATATCCCAACTTCAGCAGTCAGTTCCAACTTCTTCCTGGAATCCTTGATCACGTGCACATAAACAGATTTTTAAAATGAGAAACATCAGGTTTCTTACCAGTAAAAGCTTCTTCAGGTGTACTCATTCCAAGTACTCTATGAGGACAATGATTCTGCACATAAACCACAATATTGCATGCTTCTACCCACAAATGCAATGGTAGGCCCTGATCATGCAACATCGTTCATGCTGCACCCACGATCGTTCTGTTCTTTCTCTCCGCGACCCCATTTTGGTGTGGGTTATGAGGCGCTATGAGTTCTCTTCGAATTACTTCTCTACTACAGAAGTCTTTGAATTCATTATAGATGTATTCTCCACCATTATCACTCCTTAGAGATTTCACTTGCTTCCCCGACTCTTTCTCCACAAATGCTTTAAACTCACAGAACTTTGAGAATGTTTGATCCTTCTTCTGCATGAAGAATATCCATCATTTACGAGAAAAGTCATCAACAAAAATAACATAATACTTGTGTTTTGTTGTTGAAGAAACTGAGAATGGTCCACAAACGTCTGTGTGAATTCCTTCCAGGATCACCGAAGCACGGTTCTCCTTTTCATGAAAGGTGGACTTTACATACTTCCCCAGGGTGCACCCCTTGCACTGATCTGACTGAGCAAGTGTTCCCCTTGGAAGTCGCATAGATATTTGTTGCATGATCTTCAAGGCTCGATGATGAAGATGGCCTAATCTCCTGTGCCATAATTCACCCTCATCCTGGCTCATCACTTTTTCTGCCTTGCCTATCATGGCACCGCATCCATATACCTCTAACATGTAGAGATTCTTAACTCGAATCTCTATCTGCTTCACTTGACCCGTTGCTTTATGTCACAGATATGATTTTCCACTGCTAAAAACAACATCATGGCCTTTGTCCTCCAACATTGCAACTGAGACCAAGTTTTTCTTCAGACCTGGAACATGCATAACATTTTTCAATTGAAATGGTTTACCTGACTCCCTCTGAAAGGTATTGGTACCAATACCAGTTGCACTGTATCGTCCATCGTCGCCCATCTCTATATGAATTCTGAGATCTTTCTCCTCCAAGTCAATGAAAGACTCTTTATCTCCTGTCATGTGGAAGGAAGCACCACTATCCAAATACCACACCAATCCCGATGCACTTGAAGCCATGCATCCGATCAAAACAAAGTCAAGATCAAATTGTGAGACAAGAGCCTCACCAGTTGCAGTTCCAACAACCGTCTTTTTCTTCCTCTTCTACGGACAGTTAGTAGCGAGATGCCCATGTTCGTGAAAGTGAAAACACTTCACTTTGGAAAAATCCAACTTCTTGACTTTAGACTCGGATTTTGATTGGAATTTCTTCCCTTTCCCTTTCCTTGCCTTGGAAGTCAAATCACAATCCTCTTCATCATCACACTTTGATGAAGATCCATCTCTGGTGTTCCGCCTGAACTCCTCTTGCACTAGATATGACCATATTCCTTCCCAATCTGGAATTTTTTCCCTTCCATTGACAGAGTCTTGATAATTGTGCCAACTCTTGGGAAGTCCTAGGAGTGCCAAGCTCACCAAATCATCCGTAATGAATGTTATTCCCACACTTCCAATCTCATCCCGACATTGGAAAAACTTCGTGAGATATTTTGGAATGGTGTCGCCCTTCTCCATCTTGATCTTCCTGAGTTTATCTTTGAGCGCCAATTTCCTATGGTCACTACTGTTTTGGAACAGATCCATGAAAACCTTCCACATTGCATGTGGTGTTGTTTTCCCATGGAAACTTGAGATAATGTGGTCTCGTACTCCCTCCAACATAATGCTCCTCGCCTTCACCACTTTCTTTTGCCATGTATCAAGATTTGCAGTGTTTGTCACATCTGGCTTAGGAACATCATTCTCAATGTAACCCTTCAATACATTGTCTTCGAGAACTGCTTCCATCCTGTCCTTCCAAGCAATGTAGTTAGAGCCGCACTCGAGTGCATACTCCAATCTCAAGCCATTGAAAGACATTTTCGATCTTGAATCAAGTGTCGCACCAATAAAATGTTGAAAATTTGAATGTTAGCCAAACCAAAACTCAACTCCTACCTTTCCTCTTGCCCTGGGAGGTTCGCACCCCAACTGAGAGCAAACTGAGGGAAGTTCGCACCCTACCTGTGTATAGCCTGGGAACTTGCCTGGGAAGTTCGTACCCTGCTAGTGTATTTGCCTACGAACTTGCCTAGGAAGTTCGCACTGTACTCCATTGTAGGGTGAGGGGACTTCACATCCTGCTAGATACAGGACCTATGAGAATATGATTATGTTCGCACCTCACTTCTGTAGCTCTGTGGCCTCTGTGGCTCTGATAACATGTAGAAATTTCGATAACCAAATGAGTATTCATGTGATTCTCCTGATCTAACAATTTTTGCCACTGTTAAATAGAGAATCACTTCTACTATTATTCTTGCAGAAAATTAAACCACAACCACAACCATGAGCACAAAGTGAAATATCAATAAGACATAACACATAAGTTTTTCTGGGAAAGCGTAAATCTAGAAACCCCACTATCATATATTATGTATATCATGAATCATGAAACAGTATCATACAAAACTCTAATCCAAGAGCTCTCAGTACAATACAATCATCTCACACTGTCCTACACAAATCAACAAATACATGTGCCAATTTTTTGTGTCCAGACAGCCTGCCTCCTCTGCACAAACTCTGCAAATCGAATTTCCACAATCATCACGAATTACATAGTTTGTACATGCTCATAATCATATCCATCGCATGTGTGATCAAATCACAACTGATAGCCAACTGGCCCTTTCACCTGTTATCTCAACTGGGTGTCCATTGGAACTGACATGCATGGAGTTAACCGTGGTGAATCTTGAGTTGCATGTGAGTTCACTAATTGTGAATTAATGAATAATTAATTCAATGAACTCTCACTACTACAACTAAGCTTAAATCACTTAACTACACTTGTAATTCTGTTACAAATCCAAATCACTCAGTTACAAATGAGATAAAAGATTAATATTTATTGTCCAATTTATTTAAGGGAAAAGTAAATTAGACACATGTTTCTTGTTGACTTTTCAACACAGCTAGCCACTAGAACCAAGAGGAGAATCCATGATATGGTCAGAGGATGTCCCATAAGTCTTAATGGTGTGAATACAAATGTTGATCTAAATATCATACCATTGGGGTATTATGATATTCTAATTGGAATGTATTGGTTGGACAAGCATCATGTTGTCCTAGATTGTCATAGCAAGACATTTACCTGTCTTGATGAAGATGGAAAATAGAACACTGTGAAAGGAGTTCCAAGACACATCTCTATAAGGGAGATTGCAGCCTTACAATTGAAGAGATGTTTTAGAAAAGGATGTCAAATGTATGCAACTCATGTGGAAGGGCCAGAAAATACAAAGGGGCCAAGCCTTGAATATTTCTCGGTACTACAAGAATTTGAAGATGTATTCCAAGAAATACCAAGGTTGCCACCAAGAAGGGAGATAGATTTCTCAATTAATTTAGTGCCAGGAGTTGCCCCGGTGTCAAAAACACATTACATAATGAGCACACTAGAGTTAAAATAATCATAAATGCAATTGGAGGAATTTTTGAACAAAGGGTACATACGTCCAAGTGTTTCACCTTGGGGAGCACCAGTACTCTTTGTCAAAAAGAAGGATGGAAGCTTGAGGCTATGTATTGACTTTCGACAACTGAACAAGTATACTATAAAGAAAAAGTATCCTCTAGCCATAATTGATGACCTCTTTGATCAGCTAAGAGGAGCAAAGATATTTTCAAAGATTTACCTGAGGTCAGGATACCATTAGGTAAGAATCAAAGAAGAAAACATTCATAAGACAACCTTTAGGACCAGGTATGGGCATTATGAATTTGTAATGATGTCATTTGGACTGACCAATTAACCATCTATCTTTATGTTCTTAATGAATAGAACATTCATAAATTATTTGGATAAGTTTGTCATAGTGTTCTTGTATGACATACTTATCTATTCTAAGTCTGAAGAGGAGCATGAACATCACTTAAGACTAGTATTGCAAGTACTGAGAGAACATCAGTTGTATGCCAAGTTGAGTAAGTGTTAATTTTATCAAAAGAAGATCCATTACTTGGGACACATTATTTCGAAGCAGGTCATAGCAATAGATCCAGAGAATATTGAAGCCATTAGAGGATGGCCAACGCCTAGAAATGTGTCAGAAGTCAGATATTTTATGGGATTGGCTAGTTACTACAGAAGGTTCATAGTAGGGTTCTCTAATATTTCTCATCCCATCACTTCTTTGAAAAAGAAGGGAAATGAATTTGAATGGACACCTAAGTGTGAAGAGAATTTTAATTTGTTGAAGGAATTACTTACTAGTGCACCTGTGTTAAAGATTGTTGACCCAAATGAAAGTTTTGTGGTATGTACAGATGCATGTGAGGAAGGACTTGGGGGAGTCCTCATGAAAAATGGACATGTCATTGGTTACGAGTCTAGAAATCTTAAGGAGCATGAGAGGACTTATGCCACACATGACTTGGATCTTGTTTCCATTGTCCACACCTTGAGGATGTGGATGCATTATCTCATGGGGAAAAGATTTGAATTAAGAATAGACCACATTAGCCTGGAGTATCTTTTTGAACAACCAACCTTGAATGCCATGAAAACAAGATGGTTGGATTTTTTTAAGTGAATATGACCTCGATATCAAGCATATCAAAGGAAAAGAGAACAAATTTGTCGATGCACTTAGTACAAGAGTGCATCTCATGCATGATACTGTTGTCAGTATGCATCAGCCAGACTTGAAGAGAAGAATTTTAGATGGTCTTGTTATAGATCAACATTACCTACATGTAAAGGAAATCTTACAGCAAGGATATGTGCAACAAAAAATAAAGGAGTATGAGATAAAGGAAGATGGATTACTCATACATAAGAATAGAATCTATGTTCCAAGTTCCTGAGAATTGAGGAATTCGGTATTGAAGGAAATGCATGATGTTCCTTATGTTGGACATCCCAGTTACCAGAAAATAATTACAGCAGTAAGAAGCCAATTCTTTTGGCCGACAATGAAAAATGATGTTGTTGATTATATCACTCGATGTATGGAATGTCAGAAGGTGAAGGCTGAGCATAGGCACCCAGTGGGTTTGCTACAACCATTACCAATCCTAGAGAAGAAATGGGAAGTGATAACCATTGATTTCATAACTAAATTACCCAAGACAGCAAGGCAACATGATTCAATCATGGTGGTGTTTGAAAAATTAACAAAGGCTTCTCATTTTGTTCCTATAAAGACAACACATACAACGGCTAATATTGCATAAATTTACATGAGGGAGATTGCTAGGTTGCATGGGATACCTAGGAAAATTGTCTCGAACAAAGATACAAAGTTTACCTCCAATTTCTGGAGGGGATTGTTTAAAGGATTTGGTAACTTTAGCACATCATACCATCCCCAGTCAGATGGGAAAACAGAGAGGGTCAACCGAGTAATTGAAGATATGTTGAGAATGTATGTGATGTATAAGCCATCCAAGTGGGAAGATTACTTGCACTTGGTTGAGTTTGCATATAATAATGGGTATCAAGCTTCATTGAGAATGA
>CBVK0100392935.1:0-17693 GCA_900067695.1 Picea abies | reverse complement strand
AACAATATTTATATGAGCAGATTTATGATATTTGTTGCATTGTGATATAACAAGATTTGAATTTACATATTGAATGCCATTATCTCTGGTGTATTTATTGAAGAAGTGACATTAATATAAGCTTTTATTGCAATCATTGACTTCGTCAATAATTACTCTCATTAATGCTCATATATGTTTAAGATAGTCATTGATATTGTGAAGTACTAACCACTGCAGCACATCTTCTAGTTTCATTTGTCTTGTCTTGAAAACAGGTGCCATTCAGTGGAAGACTTTCTCTTGACTATCTCATTCTTGGCAGTAATCTGTGAAAGGGAATCTCTTATCTTGATCCATTAAACCTTTAGCCCTTTCAGAAACCCAGGTTGCTAGGGACGTCTCCCTTGGATTAGCCATCCTAAATAGAAAGAGCTCCTTATCGAGGTGACAGTGGGTGGGGAAGCTCCTGTTACGCCAGTTTGAAGTCTTGACTCAAGCTACCTAAACCCTTCCTACAAACTGTGTGATAACAAGACTTAAACCTTAAATTTTCGTATTGGACAACATTTAATTAGGGAATTTGTTTTAAAAATACTTAACACAATGTTCATCCTAAGGCCGTCTAGGTTCATTCATTTATCAATAACAACGCGACATGCCCTTCAGGATGCACTAGGTGCTCCAAGGGTGCCAATCGCCTCTTGACTGACTTGGTAGACATCAATAACCCCTGGAGTCAACACTTCTTCCGATCTCACCTCCCTGACTGCCCTATCAGGGAATTTCCATCCTCGAACCTGTAGGATCTCTTCAGGGCTTGTGGCCCACCGCCCCTCATCATCCCAATGGAGTGACTCCTGTGAAACAACCTCCTCAAAAGTGCCCTCCGTCCTGTACCTGTCCCCATACATCTTCTGCTGACTCTGGGCAACCCTCAGGTTCTCCTTCAGTGCTCTTAGGATGTCCTGGCTGTCCTGTAACCAACCTCGAACCTGAGGAACTCTACAGTCGCCGCATGCTATGTCTGCAAAAATCAAGACCTCATAGCCGTATAGCGCCCGAAAAGGGGTCATACCGACAAACATGTGAAAGGTGGTGGGATAACAATACTCCCCGAGATGTAACCATATCACCCAAGCACTCTGCTGTCTTGCGATGAAGTTCCGCAAATACCCTTCCACCCAGGTGTTCCCAAACTCAATCTGTTCGCTGATCGGTGGGTGGTAACTAATACTCAAGGTCAGCTTGGTACATACCAACCTAGAAAACGCCTGCCAGAAACTACCCGTGAATCTGTTGTCCCTGCCACTGACGATGGTTTTAGGCCACCCATGCAAACAGAACATCTCCCTAAAAGGTAACTCGATCACCTGCGCTGCTGAGTAGTCTAAAGGAATGGTGGAGAAGTGGGCAAGCTTAATGAGTCGGTCCACCGTGACATAGATGCAATCCTTCCCTTGCATCTTCAGTAACCTGGGGATGAAATCCCTGGGGATGCCTTCCCACCCTTGATCGTGAATGGGTAAAGGCTGTAATGATCTGGCTGAATGCGTGTGCTCCATCTCATTCCCCCGGCGAACTCCGCACTCTTGGAGATGCTTCTCTAACTCGTCTCTATAGGCCCTGGGGTGCCTATATGGAGTGGTAATCACTGCTCGAATACCTTCCTCTAACTTACTTATGTACTCGAATCCCCTATCGGGAGGCCTACCTGGAGGTACATTACCAAAGACATTATGCTCTCGAGACAAGTCATGTATCTCTCTTGGACAATTGGGCTTCCCGCCCTTGGACCTCTGTACTGAAATATGAAACTCCGCAACTTGTGCAATGTCTTCCCGTCTCATCATTGCCTCCATCTTCTTCGCGGTTACGACCTTAGGAGGATACGTATTCATGCCCCGCAGAACCACTCTCTTGCCGTCCTGACCCTGGAACTCCATATCCATAGTTTGGTAGTTAGTGTAGTACCTCCCTAGGGAGTATAGCCACTGAACTCCAAGCACCACATTGGTGTCAGGTATCTTTACCACGTATAAGTCATCGGTGAGCATGTAGTTTCCCAGGTTCAATGTCATCCGTGGAACGTACCTGGTGCAGTCTAGTGTGTTCTCCCCCGGTATGACCACTGAGAAACCCTCAAAAGACTCAGCGGCAATGCTCTTTCGTTCCACTAACGAAGAGTCTATAAAGTTGTGGGATGCCCCACCATCGACCAAAACTGTCACTCGATGTCCTTGCACTCCTCCCCTCATCCTGAAGGTGTGAAATCTGGGTATGCCGGAGAGTGATGCTATAACCCCTCGTGTTTCCATCGATGCCTGCTCTACCTCCGCTGTCGGCGAATCCTCCTTTTGTCCCTGTTCCTCTTCTTCCTCATCATCCCCGCTATCAGAAAACACCTCTATGTAGTGTGCTTTGGCCTTGCTTGCACACCTATGACCTGGTACCCATGGTTCCTGGCAACTGAAACACAGTTTCCTCCTCCTTAGATCCTGCCTGGTAGCATCATCCATCCTGTTCCTGCCTGTCCAATCCTTTTGTGGCTGTCCTGCCCAGTTTCTCTGCTGATGTCCTGTACCATCCCTTGGAGGTGGTGTCCTGTCATCGAACTTCGTGGGAAAGTTCGGTCTCGGGGTGAACTTGGGCTTAGGTACGGACTCCTGTAAGTCTCTAGCCCTGCTAACTGCATCCTGTAGTGAAGTAGGCTTGTAAGCCTTCACCCATCCTCAAAGTGGCTCGGTTAGCCCCTCTGTGAACAACATCACCAAACGGGCCTCGGAGATATCGGTGACCATCACTGATATCCTCTGGAAATCTGATATATATGCATTTGTCGACCCAGTCTGTTTCAACTGTGCTAAGTCTCTAAAAGACATCTCAGGATCTCGTCTGTCAAATCGATGCACCAGTCTACCTGTGAACTCAACATAGGTGACAATATGGGCATGACCCAGAGTGGTCATCCCTTGGTACCACTAGTCCTGTGCCTCACCCTCCAAGTGCAATGTTGCCAACTTAATGGCATCAGTTTTTGCCATGGGGTTTAGCTGGAAGTAGGTGTCGAGCTTTTGCACCCAAGCTCGTGCAGTGCACTTCGACGTCCCATTGAAGTATGGTAAAGTGAGCTTGCCCACTGTGCGCTGTAACTCGTAGCTCTGTGTGGGACCCTTGTTGAAGAACCTTGGCCTGCTTCTCCCCTTGAAGCTACAAAACTCAGCAAAAGTCATAGCTTCTCTCAAATCTGGATCCATGGCCTTATACTCCTGAAAATATGCTGCTAATGGCTCGTCCCGCTCTTCCTACCCCCCTGTGCCTGTCTCTGGTGGTCCTAAGAACTTTGGCATGGTAGATCTAGGAATCTCACTGTAGTCGTGAGGGCGGTTCTGAGGGCTGGTCCTGGAAGTGATCACCTCAATATGAGGTTTGTGTGTGTTTCCCCCTTATTCCATCTGCCCTCTCTTGCTGCTCTCCCCCTTTTCTTCACCATGCTTGCTCCCTAGAGCATAACCTGTGATTTTTCCCATGAACTCTCGGGTCTCTCTCTGGCCCTCCGCAATATCCCGTAAGGCTTTCATAAGCCCTTTGATCAAACCATCCTCTCTGTCCTCTGGCAGATTTGCATTGTTTCCTGGAGTGTCCCCCATTTCTTCTTCTCTGCCCTCTATGCTTCTATACCTTCTGCGCCTATAAGTGATGTTTTGCAGCCCTTCCTCAGTCATCAATGCCGCCCACAGCTGGCCAAGATCATGCTCTGATACCACTGAAATATTCTAAGTTGTAAAGTTTGGGAAAAACCTCTTGGTTTTCGTGTTGGACTTTCGTCAAACACTTTGCATGCTTCTGTATTTATGGCTGTAGGTGAAAATTGGTTGGACAGCAGGCTGTCTCTTTGTTTTGTTTGCTGATTGATGGGTTTTCTAACCCCTTATACCTCCCCAATGCAGTGTCTAGTGTATTATTTCATCATTGGACAAAACTCATAAAATTGTAATGAAAAACGTTCATATGTAGAGGGACAAATTCACTAAACAATGGCTGTTTTTATTTAATATGAATGCCGTACCAATACAATCAAAATGAGGCAGGGGTACCTCCCAAAATGAAGTGAATGTTTGCTACAGGAAGTTTGTAACCTCCATGTCACACGTAGCCAAGAGAAAATGCTCCAATCTGCCCACACGAACTGGTAGAAGGAGGAAAGCCCACGGATTTGCTGCTATACTGTCTGATTGGAGTGGCTGTAGCAGTCCCACTCAACAATACGCCCCTCACCATGCAATGACAGCCATTTAATGGGAGTCGACCAGCAGCAACATCATCATTGCCACCCCACGCAGCACCAAGAGGACGCGCAACACTTGTAGAGATAGACACAGCCAGCAAGATGCAACACGCAGCCCCAAAAATAATGATCAACGAAGGTTTCTCCGGTCAGGAATATAACCCAGCATCAAATAAACTCAGTCTTCCCCACTCAATCGCCCTTCACTCTGTCATACATCGCCCCCTTGCTGAAGTATGATGTCCACCAACTCTGCCACGATTTCCCCACAAGAAAACTCAGCCTCAGCAATAGAGTAGTCAATCCAATGTGGAAATACAGAGCCCATCGGTCATTAGAGTTCGTCCTCTCTCAGCAAGTCGACCTTGGCAATGATAAACTCGGCCCAATAAAATATCAAATAAAAATATCCTCGTTGCAAGCAAAAGCGTTCAGCCACATGAAGCGCACTGAAGAAATCTGATGTGATCTCTTCCCCAAGTCTGTAGATGAACTCTCCTCCAATGAATCTTCTCGAATCCCAGTATCAATAACTGCAAATGAGAAACCAGAATGGTTTCTCCAATCTCACGGCTAGGGCAGATAGTTTCATTGTCGAATCCGAGTGCCGAAATGGGTTCCAGCTGAAACCCTCGTTTGCTCACCGAGCTCTTCTCCAAAACTCAATTTTTAAATGAATAGTCAATAATGAGCTTTCCAACCCTCGCTTGTCCTTTTATTCCTTCACTTTTGTATTTCTCCATTAAAATATTCATTTAATTAATAATTGGAGAGAAATACCCTCAAAGAGGGGTTTAATATTAATAAACTCACTTTTCCTAAGTTTTCACTTTATAATTTGAAAGTGACTTTATCAATATCATTTCCCTAACTCATCCGTCTAATGGTTTACGGGAAACTGTATAAACCATCACGGTATCTCGACTGCCTAGGAAAAATGGGACATTACATCTTGAGGCTAATAATAGGAAAATTTGTTTGAGCTTTCAAATCATTTATTCGGCAATTATCGAGTGATTTACTTGCTGATTTTAAATCAGCCGAAAAGATCCTAAGGAGGCTAGCTTTGTAGCGCTCACTCCTTAATTACTTTGCTTGCTTTAGCCTAGATTTACTTAGTTATGTTTTGCATATTTTTTGAGTTGACCAAAGACACTTCCCAAAGTGTTTTTGGCCATCTTTCAAGCTAATAACTCGCTGTTTTCACGCAGAAGTAACATGTACAAGGGGAGGCTCTGCCCAAGTTTCTAGGATTAAGCCTTTTTCAGAATCCCTCGTAGTTGCCGGGAACCTCTTAGATCATTTTTTGACTTTAAAAAACATTGTAAGCCTTGGTCTTGCACTTTAAAAGATCAAGAGCATCCAAAAAAGAAAGCATTGTAGAAGTTGAATAAGTTTGCGAGCCACAAAGCTCGTGTTTTTTTCGTTTCCCCCACCCTAAGGGGAAACAGGTGTTGTTGTCTTCTTTTGGCTTCGAGGTTGTTTCCCGTTTTGTTCACTTAGCATTTTCAGTTATACTTGCATAAAAAGATAAAAAGAACTCACATCATTAAATTTAAACTCTAAAAAATCAACCGCAACAATCTTAGAATAGTTCCATTTTGTAGAATACTAATTGTTAGACTAGTTCCTTTTTGAATTTACTTTTAATAAACCTTAGTTACTCAATCGCATATGCAAGCCCGTTGCTACTTTCTAGTGGTATTTGGTGACCCAAAAACAGACATGAGTAACGGATGCTAGTTTTAATTAGGAAAATCTATCTTATTGTGCTAATGTCTAAGACCTCTACCCTGGGTGGAGTGTGTTAAGTCAGGGGGAAACTTTGAGATCTACGTTCTCTCCTCATTGGACCTACGACACACCCCCTAGTTGAAATAGGTGGTCAACTTATGCTATTGGCTACATTGCTATCTTTACTTGCTGCAAACACACAATAAAACCACCATTATAAACCCGAGCGCAACTCAAGAGACTAAAATCAACAAAGTGTTTGAAAAAATACCACAACCAGAATACAGATAAAACCATAAAACTTAAAATGTTCCAAGCAGATTGGGTTGGGAACATTACACAAGCCAACCTCCTCCATGTGGCTAGAATGTAGAATGTCACCAAGCTATCTTGAGATCTCCAACACCTTAGGGAATATTGTCATGCAAACACCCAATTGAGGTCAAGCAACCATTGAATAAGCCATCTCCTATGTGCAAATTCATCATGGACATTCAAGGGCTGATTATACACCATGTACACCAAATCTCATGAAGCACCTGGAAACATGGTGTAAACACTTTAAGAGTAACCCTGAAAGCTAGCACTCCCCCTTTATGAGGAAAGTATTTTCACCAACACCACTCAACTCCCTTTGCAACTCCACCAAGCTTGCCACCTGCAAATTTGTACCTGCCGCAATCACGTAATCAACCCCTGTCTCTTGTAAAGGAATTGACACCCATCCATCACAACATTTCGAACCTTTAAAGAATGCTCACCACTTGTGAATCTAAAGAACATAACCCTAGATCATAAGCACCCTACCTAACTACATCATCCGCCAAGTCAATATCATGGGCCAAAATATCTGGACATGTCATATCATGAGCCACATAGGACATCCTGCAAAGATAATCACATCTTCATACAAGAGCAAGACAAGTGGATCACATCTATCAAAGTCACAAATACATAAATTTGCACAAGTCAACTCATTGATCTTGAAACACCAAGCTTGTGGTGTAGGTAACAACCTAAGCAAGGCTATCAACAACCTATGATCATGAGAATATTTCTCATGCACCTCAAATCCTCCAACAACTGAAACAACCCGAACTAGGTCAACTTCCTTATCTTGAATTAATCTTGGAGCAAGAGTAACATCATGGTCAATTCCCTTTGTGATCGGTAAGTGAGGTACTTATATCCCACTCACTTCACCAACATGGATACGTCGTGGAATTAAATTTCTGTTCTTCGTTCTCAGACTTATACAGTGATATTGGTCTTCATAATGGCTACAAGGCCAGAGTTCTTTGGTCTAACCTGCACACAAGCAACTAGTTGACATGCCAATAGAAACCAAGTCTACAAATACTTTTACTTTCGTGCAACTCCATTGAATCTTGATACCCAATTGAACTAGACCTATCAAGAAAATCAAGGATGAGACACTGTCATGGTTTGGTGTGGGTGTTTAGTTTTGATTGTAGTGCTATGGTTCTAGGCCAATTACTTCAAGTACACCACATATTGTAAATTCCAATCAACACAAATCAAACTATTGATGAGAATGCAAGAATCCAAAATTCAACATGGCCAACGATATTCCTGTAGGTAATACCAAACCTCTTGTCCAAAACAGATTCAAAAGAGCAATGTTCTACACCTCTATGCTGTCATGTCCCCTTTCGAGTGATCATGGGACTTGGATGCAGTAGCCTAGGTGATTCCCATAGGCTATAGTCCGTAAGAAGGGAATTAATTAATTATTTAATGTCCTAATGGGGAAAAGTGCTTAACAAATTGACATTAGATAATTAAAAGGAGGGAAAAAGGGAAAAAAACGCCTAAAGTGACTTAGGAAGCATATGAAACGTCACTTAAATTGATTAAAAGGTTAAAGGGTCATGTTGCCGTCCTTATACACAGTTGCAAACGTGAGGTAAGTCCGGCTCACTTAGTGTGTCCTTGGAGGCACAATGCCTAGGTTCACGGCCCACGCTATCACTTTGACCGGAACCTCTTCCGTCTAGGCTCACTCCTAGGGAAGCCAAGGTGGGTAGTCCCTAGTTTCTAGATTAGTTTTAGAGTTAAGTTCTAGGAGTTAGCTTTAATTATTTACAAGGTTTGGGGGATTCTAATCCTAAGATGCACAAGCAGCAATGCAAGATGCACGAGTTAGCATGTAAAGCAGGCCTTTTCTTAGGGCAACTAAGACTAGTGCCTAAAGATTGGGCTTGGGGTCAAGTAAGTTAAGGGGTTGTTCTTTGCCAATAGATTACAATATTGTTTACAAAAGAATAACTTGATCAAAAATATATTAGATACAAGATTTACAATTTAAAGAATGCTAAAATACAACAACAAGCTAACCACTTTGTTTATATGTGTTTGTGTAGGATATAAAAAAGATTAAAGCATCACATAACATTATCATCAAAGAATCAAGACCATCATCATCAATATATCAAGAAGAAGATTTATAAAGTTAAGCACAAGTATCAAGGATGAAGATCAACCACTCTTAATTATTAAACCCACAAGTATTTAGAAATTTAGATTTAAGCTTTCTTAAGGTTATCAAATTTTACTAAGCTTTCTCCAAAGCCTCCTCCCCCTATTGCCAAATCATTGCCGGATGCTCAATAAGTGTTTCCACTCTAGCTTCACAGGTCAGCCCAAAACAAGAGTACTTCCTGGAGAGGACACATCCTGTGCGCCCTGAGACAATCCCTTGCCTACACCCTCCGTTGTTTTCCTTAAGTCCCGTTTTAGATGGTGAAGATGGTGGTCTAAGGTACCCTAAAGAGTATATTAAGTTATTATCTGAGTTAGGTAGACTTTTAGGAGTGTTTAGGAGTGTTTTAAGAGTTTTATGACACTTTTTAATGGTGATTTAGTGACTTGGCCGAAACTCACTGTGGCCTTAAAAGTGTGTTGATTTAATTATGAGATCAAGAGCATTAACACATGTATATGTCACTAAAATGCTCAATTAAGATAGCTTGAAAGAAAAACAAAAGGCAAGAACAACTTGCCAACCAATAGAAGATAGGCAATCACACTTATACCATGTTCAATAACATTTAGATAAGAGCATTTAATGTGAAAGAGAAAAAGATTTATGTGTGCCTACTTATCAACTTGTGAAAAAGTTACTTCATAAATGGCATCAAAAAATATTTATGCGTTTAACAAAGACACCATTTACATAGTTAAGCATTTAGGTTGTAGATCTAAGCATAAAAATAAGCATTTGTAGAGGACTAAGCATGCATGAGATCTAGTTAAGTTGATTTAGGTGCCAAATAGGCTTAAGCTAGAGTGTTATTACGTGTATTAGATCTAGATCTAGGATATTAAAACACTTAAGCATTTAGATCTTAAATCACAAATTAAAACCCTAACCTAACCTTTTGGGGTATTCCTCTCCCAAATAGGTAGGCAATTAACTTTAACTTGCTTAATCAGAAATTATTGAGGAAAAGAACAAGCAAGCAAGCAAGGCAAACCAAGAAGCAAGCAAAAAGAGAAAGAAAAACAAGCAAACCAAAAGACAAGCAAGCAAACCCTACCTCACGTCCTAGGGTTTGGGAGATACCCTTTATCTCACAAACCCTCACGTCCTAACAAGAGAAAGGCAAAAGGAAAGATAAAAATCAAGATCTAAACTAAAATCCTAACTACCCAAGGTTCACAAGTGGGAGGGGGCCGGACCCTTTTCCTCCCACAAATGTGAGCCACTACAAGCAAGCAAAAGAAGGAGAAAAATGGCTGAAAACACTAGGAAATTGAAGGAGCAAGGTTGAGAAATAGCTACCAATCCCTTGGGGGGTCTTTGATTGTTGTGTGGATGCCTTTGGGTAGCCAAAACCCCTCTCAACTAGATCTGAACCTGCAAAAACCAGCAAGGTATCCTTGCTGGAAATGACACACACAACCAATATATGGAAGAAAACCTTTTGCCTTTTTAGGGCAAATTTTTTTTTTTTAAGAAAAAATTATAAATTTTGATTAAAAATGACCTATCTTACTAATTTATGCTAGCTGAAATATGGAATGAACAACAATATAGAAGAAGAGTAAAGGTGAGAAAGGAATGGAGTTTGAGTGTGTCTCAAGGGAGCCTTCTTGCTTGAGGTTGTCCCAATGTAACCCTTGAAGCTAAACCTGCAAAAACCTTGAACAATGACGGCATACAATAAACGATATGTTGCATATACTAATAAGATGACATTTCAATCCTATCTAGCATATCAAGATACATAGATCTACAAGCATGTGCATTACTAGATCTACCCAAATAACATTTTACCTTAGGATCCAAGGATGCAATCACCAAGCAAAATCTTAGAACAAGTTTACCTCACGTGTATGGCCAAAGAAGCATGTGCATAACTCTTCCAATAATCTTCCAAAGGTTTCTCTTTATTACGGAAGAAGAAGAATCTTGGAGAAAACTATCTCCAAAACCCTAAAGAGCAAGAGAATGAAAATGATGAATGAAAGAGAGAGAGAGAGAGTGAGAAATCAAGTAGCATAACTTTAGCTCAAGATATGGTGAGTTGGGAGTGAGGAAAGAGATCTATTTATACTTGGAGAGGCAAACCTACCTCTCTTGGATCAATGCCTCCGGGTGGACAAACCCATGGCTAAAGTTGTTCGACTGAGCTGAAACTTGGTCCATGGATGTGAGGGGTGCTAATCCTTTTCTTTTGAGCACAAATACCCCTATAAAAAATCTAAGGACCTAGTTTTTACAATTATTGCTCAAAAAATAATTAATTAATTAAATAATTAAACCTCCAAACTTAGGGAAATTTAATTAAAAATTAATTAATTAAAAAAAACTATACTAGACTCGACGGAATTCCGTGAAACTTTCTAAGATGTCTTGCCTGGTCATTTACAATGATTCCCTATAATAGTTACCAAAAGATAAACCCACTAGAACGTCGTTCACCACTTTGGAGGAATTATTGCAAGTGTGAGGGAAAAACTCAAGGGAAATCAATAAGGCTGAAAAGCCCAATTGATAACCTGAGGATAAAAAACCCTCGGTGAAAAGAATTCTCCCAGTGAACCGATCCCAAGGTAACTGACCTAGACATGACTCATGCAGACCTATTACATTATTGACCCACGCAGGGGTGCGGAAATTCCAGATACAAAAAGAAGTGCTGGGGCCAAACATGCCCTGTAGAACCAAAGTATTCGACAAAATTTGCATCTGTTGATGCATCTCTTCATGGCACATGGAGTTGACCACCTGTGTTGGAGAGGCGGTCAATAGGTCGCAAAAGAGTCAACGAAGAAATAAAAGGGAAAAGGGAGGGCGCCCTCTCGCATTATTGTATTGACATTTTTCTAATTTTCTCATTGAGAGAGCTCATTGTGGTTTTGGAACTCTTGGGATGGAAACCCTAGGAGGATTTTCAGAGATTGGCTTCGGTGGTGAGACCATCCACCCTAGTTGGTCATTTTCAGGAGGAAATAACTTAGATTTTTTCATTGAGCTTCAAAGTGGCAGAGTATTCCTTGTTGGTAGCTAGTAGTTGCATATCCGTGGCTGGGTTTTACTTAGAGGGCGAGTTATTTGGTGCTGAGGAGATTACTTGTCAGCTAGGTCGATTTTTTCTTGTGCTGGGTGCAATATTAGAGAAAGGGGCCGAGTTCCTTGTCAGTGGGACGCATTGGTACAACTGGGGTCGAGTTTTCCTTCATCCTGGGTGCATTACTTGGAAGATGGGTGCATATCTTGTTGGAGGCAACACTCTTTTTCTTTGTGGGACGAGTTCTTGCACTAGAGTTGTGGACTGTTCCTGGGCAAGTATCTGAGGTAGTGGGGGCGATATTTCCTTCATTCTGTGACTGGATTTATTGCTGGGAGTTTGCACCAGCATTGTGGGTCAAGCTATCTTCAACTGGGGCCAAGTTACTCACTTTCCAAGGGTCAATATTTCTTGGGAAGGACTGTTGTTCCTTCAACAATTAGCTAGCAACCTACAAATAACTCCTACATGCTTGTATATTGTCTATATGTTTGCTGCACATTTGTCTAAATTATAGACAAACCATTGTTGATGAACAGTCCAGAGATTTCTTCATTGAGCTTCAAAGTGGCAGAGTATTCCTTGTTGGTAGCTAGTAATTGCATATCCCTGGCTGGGTTTTACTTAGAGGGCGAGTTATTTGGTGCTGAGGAGATTACTTGTCAGCTGGGTCGATTTTTTCTTGTGTTGGGTGCAATATTAGAGAAAGGGGCAGAGTTCCTTGTCAGTGGGACGCATTGGTACAACTGGGGTCGAGTTTTCCTTCATCCTTGGTTCATTACCTGGCAGATGGGTGCATATCTTGTTGGAGGCAACACTCTTTTTCTCTGTGGGACGAGTTCTTGCACTAGAGTCATGGACTGTTCCTGGGCGGGTATCTAAGGCAGTGGGGGCGATATTTCCTTCATTCTGTGACTGGATTTATTGCTGGGAGTTTGCACCAGCATTGTGGGTCAAGCTATCTTCAACCGGGGCCGAGTTACTCACTTTCCAAGGGTCAATATTGCTTGGGAAGGACTGTTGTTCCTTCAGCAATCAGCTAGCAGCCTACAAATAACTCCTATAGGCCTGTATATTGTCTATATGTTTGCTGCACATTTTTCTAAATTATAGGCAACCCATTGTTGATGAACAGTCCAGAGTTTTGTCTTCTTTTGCTGTTGTTAGAATACTTGTGAAATGGTATCATGTACTGCTGCTAAATAAATTGGATGATAAGTTATGAATACACATTTTGCACACTTTCTTATGTATTGTTGACAAGCAACCAGAATTGTTAGCTGTTAGTAAAAGCTTCACATAGGAATTGTTTGACCAAATGTCCATGTCAGTAAACTGAATGGAAACTTAGAAAGAAAAATATGGCAAGGAACATTACAGTGGTATCAGATCCCTCTTTCTTTCCAGCCTGAAGAGGGGTTTGCTGTTCATGAGGGGTGAAGACAATAGATTTCTTGATGTCACATACAGAAGTAGAAGGCAACAAGGGGCAGAAAACATTTTTGAAGAAGAAGAGGAAGTAAGGGAAAATCAATCGAAGGTTGGACAAGTAGAAAACATGGGTGATGCCAATGAGGAAAGGGGTTTACAGATCTTGGAGAGTTTAACAGCTGGACAACAACAACTTACTCAACTTATAACTTAGTTACTCGCCAACCAAACCAATCAGAATCATGGGACTAACAATGGAGTAGGGGGTTCCAATTTGAATAATGGAGCCGACAACAATAGTGGTCTCTTCACTTGGTGGAGTCGACTTCTCCTAGAAGTGGTTAAAACCACTTTATAATCACTAGGGGTCGACTTTACAAATACCACTATATAAGTTTAGTTTGACCAATCCACAAAAGGGGATTTGATTGTTAGATTTAGGGTAAATTTCAAAACAGCAGTCTCTTTTTAATTTTAACGCAAGAACAACTTAGATCTGAAACATAAATAGAGATAATAGCATATAGACAGATAGATCTATAACAAACTGTAACAGTAGAAGAAGAAAACTCAGATCATATGCAATAAAACCTCAGATCTTAAACAGTAATAGAAAGCTCTCTAAATGTAACATCAGATCTATATAACTGCAGATCTATAACAACAGATCTATAACTTGATTCTGGAACTATATTCAAACAGTAAACAAGGAGCATATCTTATAGCTTCACACAATGCTTATTCAGTTAAACAATTCTACATTGAACTCAGATCTGAATATAGAAGCAACAAGTAGGAAGCATACTTGGTACCTGCCTTACCTCTGAAGATAGCACAAACCACAATAGGTGAAGATCCTAGTAGTTATGCTCAAACAAAGGTTCAGTTCATGGATCTACAAAAGATCTTTTATGCCAAGGTTGAAGGAACTTTCAAGCCACCAAGCTTAAGGGTTACTGGAACAAAACACAAAGGGACCCAAACCCTTCCCAGCCAAGGAAACCTTTAGATCTATACCCACAGGTCTGTAAGTAAACCCTTGCTTCTACTGTGGACAGTGAGGAGCTCAACCAAAAGGTAACCCTTCAGATAGGGTCACTAACACGCTGCTTACATATGGAAGATCCAGCCCATAAAGACAAGGAATAAGAGCACTGGACAACAGATCTGAGGAAGGTTTACCCTCACGAGGACACACCTCACAGCATAAGAAAACTTCAGCAGAAAACAGGACGCGACACCCCCACACAGCAGCTACAATAAAATAGGACGCGGCACCACACAGCAGGTAAAGGGCGCGACACACAACAACAGCTACAGGACGCAACACACAGCAGCATACAGAGGGACGGCAGCCCACAAGGAGTCACTACAGCAGACAACAGTAATACTCCACAAGAATAGGCCGCATCACACCACAGATCTCAACTGCAGGATACAAGGACTAAGGCCGCAAGCTCAAGGAACCCCACGCTATCACAAGTAGAGTAAGTATGTAATAGGTGTAGGAGGGGGGTCTTTAAATAGTAGTTAGGGCAAGGTTAGGGTTAGTTTAGTTAAATTAAAAGGTCACATGTTTAAATTTAAATTTAAACATGTGACACTTATTTTATGTTTAACTTTAAAACATAACCCCTAAAAATAAACCAACAAAACCCAAAACAATTAACCAAGGGTAAGGGTGGGTTAGCAAGGTGGCATTACTCATTCCTTCAAATCATATGGTGAACCTATTACTTTATCATCACTGCATATGGGACTTGTCCCTCTTGTGGTTATGTCCTTCCTCAGGGTAGATCATGTACCATCAAGTACTTGATTTAGAATCAAGTAGCCCCAGGTCTTTTCCTGAGGTCTTATACACCAAGGTCAGAGACCAAGGATCAACCCATGCCCTAGGCATGGGCACCCAGGACCCAGTCCAGGGGCCCTAGACACTTTAATATCTTGGTCCCAGACCAAGAAACCCAATGCCCCAGGCATGGGTACCCTGGACTCAGTCCAGGGGCCCTAGACATATCTAGGGTCTTTAATATCTTGGTCCCAGACCAAGAAACCCAATGCCCCAGGCATGGGTACCCTGGACTCAGTCCAGGGGCCCTAGACATATCTAGGGACTTCAATCTCTTGGTCCCAGACCAAGACACCCATGCCCCAGGCATGGGTACCCTGGACCAAGTCCAGGGGCCCTAGACATATCTAGGGTCTTTAACATCTTGGTCCCAGACCAAGAAACCCATGCCCCAGGCATGGGTACCTTGGACCCAGTCCAGGGGCCCTAGATCACAACTAGGGTCTTATCCACCAAGGTACACAACCAAGGATCAATCCAAGCATCGAGCAAGGATTCCCTGGAACACATCCAGGGGCCCTAGAACACATCTAGGGACTTATAACAGTTTGGTCCCAGACCAAGAACCCCAGTCATATACTGGGGGCCCTAAGAAGGGTCTTTTTCCATGGCACTGACTGTTTGGTCCCAGACCAAGTACCCCAGGAGTGCACTGGGGGCCCTAGATCTCGTCTAGGGTCTTAGCCATCCTCTAGGAGAATGGCTCTTGCAGCTGCTGTAAATTTAACATTGATCTTATACAAGACCCGACTTGATCAATCCGCAAAAGGGGATTTGATCTATTAAATAATATGTCAAATATAATTAGAATATTCTTCGAAGTTACAATATTTCAACAATAAGAAGTTAAAACCTTAGGATATTCAACTTCAATACTAAGATCTATCTTCAAAAATCACAAAGAAATAAAATAGACATTCATCATACCTTATTTCCATTGCTTGCATTGTAATATCCCTTGCCTCAATGTCTTTTGCATGCCAAAATTTTTCTATTATTAACCTAGAACAACATACCCAAGAGAATAGGCAAGAAACTACACCAAAATTGAGCAATGTGTGTCTTCCAATCTATTCCAACCATGAGAAATGAAAGAGGAGCCCTCCTTAAATAGATAAGGGGCCTCACAAAACCATGAGTAGCAAACCATGTTCTAGTACAATACCATGTGCCAATACAATATGCTAAGGAAAAAGCATGAGCTAAAACAAGAGGCACTCTCAATACCATGGTCGAAAACCATTTTGAGACAATGATATAATATATCGTGAAATAACCACCTCAATCAACTCAACGACATTAGTGGACTAGTAAGAGAAGAGGTGTGCCCCACAAGATGTTCTAACCACCCACACGTGTGGATAAGAGAGAGAAAATGCACCATCCACATGTTCAGACATTAACACATCAATGTTCATCATTAACACATCTAGTTCATCATCAACCAACCACAAAGATATTCAAGGAGATCTAAAGATTAAAGCACAAGCATTCCACAATGATTATGATATTCAATTAACCACAAAGTATTATTAGATGATTGAGCCCAAGGTTTGATTGCTTAATAAGTTAAGGGTTTCTTAGGATTGTGAAATTTTAATTACCCTTATTAAGTATTTCATCAAAGCCTCTTCCCCCGATTGCCAAATAGCTGCTGGATGCTCAAGAAGTGAGGCAACGAGGCCTACCCTAGTTGTCACAGTGAGCCCAAAGAATTGAGTTTTTACGGAAAGGACGCTCCTTTGCGCCGTGAGACTGCCCCCAGCCTATCACCTTCCTTTGCCCTCCTCAATCCCTGTTTTAGATGGTGAAGATGGTGGTCTAAGGTACCCTATTAAGTCTATTAAGTTAATATATCAATTAGTTAGACTTTTAGGTGTGTTTTAGAGTGTTTTGATGATTTTAAGGTGCCTTAAAAGTGTGATTTATTGCCAAGGCCGAAACTCACTTCAGCTTATTATGTGTGTTGCTTAAGCTTAGAAATGAAGAGAATTAACACATGTACAACATCGAAAGAAAAGGCTGAAATAAGATTTGGTTCATTACCATGAACTAGATCATTAACATATATAGCTTACTATGTATGAGACCAAATCACAAGGGCAAGAACAACTTGCCAATGAAAGATTACCACACTTATCTTATGTTTGTTAAGAGCATTGAGATCAAAGTATTAAGTGTAACATCCCGCTCCGACGCATTGAGCGAACTTATTCTTTGAGGACACTTTCTTGCAAGTGATCCAGATTATTATTCTATTAAAACATTTGATTTTGATTATGAGGCGTTATGGGTTGATGACATGTTGTTTTACTGCATTGACATAGACAAGTGCTATTGACTCGGTTTTACTGAGTGTGCAGGATTTTGGACCTCAAGGATGCAGAGGCATTGATGGAACCCCTTGGACTCCGGATCGAGTCGGGGAGTGTACCATTGGGGTTTGATTGTTTTACTGTGATATTAGTGCATCTGATTAGATGATATGATATGGATATATTCTGACATGATTCGTTGATGATGCAGGCTGACGATAGCTTGCCGACCAGACTCACATGTGGAGTAAAGGGGTCACGCACGACTACCAGAAATGTTGAGGGAGAGGTGTGGACAGCAGCCCTGCCACAGCCTACTAGCTCTCCTGCCGTGGCTCAAACTGTAGGTTAACGTTTACCTAGTTCGAGAGAACCCATGATGCTGTGAGGGCAGACTGCGACAACCGCTCACGATGATTCTAAGGGGCGCGCAATAAGGTTGGGGCCTTATTCCTTAGAGGCCCTGTTGCCGTCCTAATACACACTTGCTAACGTGAGCTAAGTCCGGCTCACTTAGTGTGTCCTTGGAGGCACAATGCCTAGGTTCACAGTCCACA